>CAMPDV010004030.1:0-35925 GCA_946699065.1 Loxodes magnus
AATGTAAGATATTTTAAATATTTATAGAATGTAAGATGTTTTAAATATTTATAGAATGTAAGATGTTTTAAATATTTATAGAATGTAAGATATTTTAAATATTTATAGATTGTAAGATATTTTAAATATTTATAGAATGTAAGATATTTTAAATATTTATAGTGGGTAAGATATTTTAAATATTTATAGAATGTAAGACATTTTAAATATTTATAGAATGTAAGATATTTTAAATATTTATAGAAAGTAAGATATTTTAAATATTTATAGAATGTAAGATATTTTAAATATTTATAGAATGTAAGATATTTTAAATATTTATAGTGGGTAAGATATTTTAAATATTTATAGAATGTAAGATATTTTAAATATTTAAAGAGAGTAAGATATTTTAAATATTTATAGAATGTAAGATATTTTAAATATTTATAGATTGTAAGATATTTTAAATATTTATAGAATGTAAGATATTTTAAATATTTATAGAATGTAAGATATTTTAAATAATTATAGAATGTAAGATATTTTAAATATTTATAGAATGTAAGATATTTTAAATATTTATAGAATGTAAGATATTTTAAATATTTATAGTGGGTAAGATATTTTAAATATTTATAGAATGTAAGATATTTTAAATATTTATAGATTGTAAGATATTTTAAATATTTATAGAATGTAAGATATTTTAAATATTTATAGTTGGTAAGATATTTTAAATATTTATAGATGGTAAGATATTTTAAATATTTATAGAATGTAAGATATTTTAAATATTTATAGTGGGTAAGATATTTTAAATATTTATAGAATGTAAGATATTTTAAATATTTATAGTGGGTAAGATATTTTAAATATTTATAAAATGTAAGATATTTTAAATATTTATAGATTGTAAGATATTTTAAATATTTATAGAATGTAAGACATTTTAAATATTTATAGAATGTAAGATATTTTAAATATTTATAGAATGTAAGATATTTTAAATATTTATAGTTGGTAAGATATTTTAAATATTTATAGATGGTAAGATATTTTAAATATTTATAAAATGTAAGATATTTTAAATATTTATAGTGGGTAAGATATTTTAAATATTTAAGGAGAGTAAGATGTTTTAAATATTTATAGAATTTAAGATATTTTAAATATTTATAGTGGGTAAGATATTTTAAATATTTATAAAATGTAAGATATTTTAAATATTTATAGATAGTAAGATATTTTAAATATTTATAGATGGTAAGATATTTTAAATATTTATAGAATGTAAGATATTTTAAATATTTATAGATTGTAAGATATTTTAAATATTTATAGAATGTAAGATATTTTAAATAATTATAGAATGTAAGATATTTTAAATATTTATAGATGGTAAGATATTTTAAATATTTATAGAATGTAAGATATTTTAAATATTTATAGTGGGTAAGATATTTTAAATATTTATAGAATGTAAGATATTTTAAATATTTATAGAATGTAAGATATTTTAAATATTTATAGTTGGTAAGATATTTTAAATATTTATAGATGGTAAGACATTTTAAATATTTATAGAATGTAAGATATTTTAAATATTTATAGTGGGTAAGATATTTTAAATATTTATAGAATGTAAGATATTTTAAATATTTATAGAATGTAAGATATTTTAAATATTTATAGTGGGTAAGATTTTTTAAATATTTATAGAATGTAAGATATTTTAAATATTTATAGATTGTAAGATATTTTAAATATTTATAAAATGTAAGATATTTTAAATATTTATAGAATGTAAGATGTTTTAAATATTTATAGAATGTAAGATGTTTTAAATATTTATAGTGGGTAAGATATTTCAAATATTTATAAAATGTAAGATATTTTAAATATTTATAGAATGTAAGATATTTTAAATATTTATAGTGGGTAAGATATTTTAAATATTTATAGATTGTAAGATATTTTAAATATTTATAGAATGTAAGACATTTTAAATATTTATAGAATGTAAGATATTTTAAATATTTATAGTGGGTAAGATATTTTAAATATTTATAGAATGTAAGATATTTTAAATATTTATAGATGGTAAGATATTTTAAATATTTATAGATGGTAAGATATTTTAAATATTTATAGAATGTAAGATATTTTAAATATTTATAGTGGGTAAGATATTTTAAATATTTATAGAATGTAAGATATTTTAAATATTTATAGAATGTAAGATATTTTAAATATTTATAGTTGGTAAGATATTTTAAATATTTATAGATGGTAAGACATTTTAAATATTTATAGATAGTAAGATATTTTAAATATTTATAGATTGTAAGATATTTTAAATATTTATAGAATGTAAGATATTTTAAATATTTATAGAATGTAAGATATTTTAAATATTTATAGAATGTAAGATATTTTAAATATTTATAGATGGTAAGATATTTTAAATATTTATAGATGGTAAGATATTTTAAATATTTATAGATGGTAAGATATTTTAAATATTTATAAAATGTAAGATATTTTAAATATTTATAGATAGTAAGATATTTTAAATATTTATAGATGGTAAGATATTTTAAATATTTATAGAATGTAAGATATTTTAAATAATTATAGAATGTAAGATATTTTAAATATTTATAGATGGTAAGATATTTTAAATATTTATAGATGGTAAGATATTTTAAATATTTATAGATGGTAAGATATTTTAAATATTTATAGAATGTAAGATATTTTAAATATTTATAGTGGGTAAGATATTTTAAATATTTATAGAATGTAAGATTTTTTAAATATTTATAGATTGTAAGATATTTTAAATATTTATAAAATGTAAGATATTTTAAATATTTATAGAATGTAAGATGTTTTAAATATTTATAGAATGTAAGATGTTTTAAATATTTATAGTGGGTAAGATATTTCAAATATTTATAAAATGTAAGATATTTTAAATATTTATAGATGGTAAGATATTTTAAATATTTATAGTGGGTAAGATATTTTAAATATTTATAGAATGTAAGATATTTTAAATATTTATAGAATGTAAGACATTTTAAATATTTATAGAATGTAAGATATTTTAAATATTTATAGTGGGTAAGATATTTTAAATATTTATAGAATGTAAGATATTTTAAATATTTATAGAATGTAAGATATTTTAAATATTTATAGATTGTAAGATATTTTAAATATTTATAAAATGTAAGATATTTTAAATATTTATAAAATGTAAGATATTTTAAATATTTATAGAATGTAAGATATTTTAAATATTTATAGAATGTAAGATATTTTAAATATTTATAGTTGGTAAGATATTTTAAATATTTATAGATGGTAAGACATTTTAAATATTTATAGATAGTAAGATATTTTAAATATTTATAGATTGTAAGATATTTTAAATATTTATAGAATGTAAGATATTTTAAATATTTATAGAATGTAAGATATTTTAAATATTTATAGAATGTAAGATATTTTAAATATTTATAGATGGTAAGATATTTTAAATATTTATAGTGGGTAAGATATTTTAAATATTTATAGAATGTAAGACATTTTAAATATTTATAGAATGTAAGATATTTTAAATATTTATAGATGGTAAGATATTTTAAATATTTATAGATGGTAAGATATTTTAAATATTTATAGATGGTAAGATATTTTAAATATTTATAGATGGTAAGATATTTTAAATATTTATAGAATGTAAGATATTTTAAATATTTATAGATTGTAAGATATTTTAAATATTTATAGATTGTAAGATATTTTAAATATTTATAGAATGTAAGATATTTTAAATATTTATAGAATGTAAGATATTTTAAATATTTATAGAATGTAAGATATTTTAAATATTTATAGTTGGTAAGATATTTTAAATATTTATAGATGGTAAGACATTTTAAATATTTATAGTGGGTAAGATATTTTAAATATTTATAGAATGTAAGACATTTTAAATATTTATAGAATGTAAGATATTTTAAATATTTATAGATGGTAAGATATTTTAAATATTTATAGATGGTAAGATATTTTAAATATTTATAGATGGTAAGATATTTTAAATATTTATAGAATGTAAGATATTTTAAATATTTATAGATGTAAGATATTTTAAATATTTATAGAATGTAAGATATTTTAAATATTTATAGATTGTAAGATATTTTAAATATTTATAAAATGTAAGATATTTTAAATATTTATAGAATGTAAGATATTTTAAATTTTTAAAGAGAGTAAGATATTTTAAATATTTATAGAGAGTAAGATATTTTAAATATTTATAGAATGTAAGATATTTTAAATATTTATAGAATGTAAGATATTTTAAATATTTATAGAATGTAAGATATTTTAAATATTTATAGTGGGTAAGATATTTTAAATATTTATAGAATGTAAGACATTTTAAATATTTATAGAATGTAAGATATTTTAAATATTTATAGATGGTAAGATATTTTAAATATTTATAGATGGTAAGATATTTTAAATATTTATAGATGGTAAGATATTTTAAATATTTATAGAATGTAAGATATTTTAAATATTTATAGATTGTAAGATATTTTAAATATTTATAGAATGTAAGATATTTTAAATATTTATAGATTGTAAGATATTTTAAATATTTATAAAATGTAAGATATTTTAAATATTTATAGAATGTAAGATATTTTAAATTTTTAAAGAGAGTAAGATATTTTAAATATTTATAGAGAGTAAGATATTTTAAATATTTATAGAATGTAAGATATTTTAAATATTTATAGAATGTAAGATATTTTAAATATTTATAGAATGTAAGATATTTTAAATATTTATAGTGGGTAAGATATTTTAAATATTTATAGAATGTAAGACATTTTAAATATTTATAGAATGTAAGATATTTTAAATATTTATAGATGGTAAGATATTTTAAATATTTATAGATGGTAAGATATTTTAAATATTTATAGTGGGTAAGATATTTTAAATATTTATAGAATGTAAGATATTTTAAATATTTAAAGAGAGTAAGATATTTTAAATATTTATAGTTGGTAAGATATTTTAAATATTTATAGATGGTAAGATATTTTAAATATTTATAGATGGTAAGATATTTTAAATATTTATAGAATGTAAGATATTTTAAATATTTATAGTGGGTAAGATTTTTTAAATATTTATAGAATGTAAGATATTTTAAATATTTATAGATTGTAAGATATTTTAAATATTTATAAAATGTAAGATATTTTAAATATTTATAGAATGTAAGATGTTTTAAATATTTATAGAATGTAAGATGTTTTAAATATTTATAGAATGTAAGATATTTTAAATATTTATAGATTGTAAGATATTTTAAATATTTATAGAATGTAAGATATTTTAAATATTTATAGTGGGTAAGATATTTTAAATATTTATAGAATGTAAGACATTTTAAATATTTATAGAATGTAAGATATTTTAAATATTTATAGAAAGTAAGATATTTTAAATATTTATAGAAAGTAAGATATTTTAAATATTTATAGAATGTAAGATATTTTAAATATTTATAGAATGTAAGATATTTTAAATATTTATAGTGGGTAAGATTTTTTAAATATTTATAGAATGTAAGATATTTTAAATATTTATAGATTGTAAGATATTTTAAATATTTATAGATTGTAAGATATTTTAAATATTTATAGAATGTAAGATATTTTAAATATTTATAGTGGGTAAGATATTTTAAATATTTATAGAATGTAAGACATTTTAAATATTTATAGAATGTAAGACATTTTAAATATTTATAGAATGTAAGATATTTTAAATATTTATAGAAAGTAAGATATTTTAAATATTTATAGAATGTAAGATATTTTAAATATTTATAGAATGTAAGATATTTTAAATATTTATAGTGGGTAAGATTTTTTAAATATTTATAGAATGTAAGATATTTTAAATATTTATAGATTGTAAGATATTTTAAATATTTATAAAATGTAAGATATTTTAAATATTTATAGAATGTAAGATATTTTAAATATTTATAGAATGTAAGATATTTTAAATATTTATAGAATGTAAGATATTTTAAATATTTATAGAATGTAAGATATTTTAAATATTTATAGAATGTAAGATATTTTAAATATTTATAGTTGGTAAGATATTTTAAATATTTATAGTGGGTAAGATATTTCAAATATTTATAAAATGTAAGATATTTTAAATATTTATAGAATGTAAGATATTTTAAATATTTATAGATTGTAAGATATTTTAAATATTTATAGAATGTAAGATATTTTAAATATTTATAGTTGGTAAGATATTTTAAATATTTATAGATGGTAAGATATTTTAAATATTTATAGAATGTAAGATATTTTAAATATTTATAGTGGGTAAGATATTTTAAATATTTAAGGAGAGTAAAATGTTTTAAATATTTATAGAATTTAAGATATTTTAAATATTTATAGTGGGTAAGATATTTTAAATATTTATAAAATGTAAGATATTTTAAATATTTATAGATAGTAAGATATTTTAAATATTTATAGATGGTAAGATATTTTAAATATTTATAGAATGTAAGATGTTTTAAATATTTATAGATAGTAAGATATTTTAAATATTTATAGATGGTAAGATATTTTAAATATTTATAGAATGTAAGATGTTTTAATAATTTATAGTGGGTAAGATATTTTAAATATTTATAGATTGTAAGATATTTTAAATATTTATAGAATGTAAGATATTTTAAATATTTATAGAATGTAAGATATTTTAAATATTTATAGAATGTAAGATATTTTAAATATTTATAGTGGGTAAGATATTTTAAATATTTATAGAATGTAAGATATTTTAAATATTTATAGAATGTAAGACATTTTAAATATTTATAGAATGTAAGATATTTTAAATATTTATAGTTGGTAAGACATTTTAAATATTTATAGAATGTAAGATATTTTAAATATTTATAGTGGGTAAGATATTTTAAATATTTATAGAATGTAAGATATTTTAAATATTTATAGATGGTAAGATATTTTAAATATTTATAGATGGTAAGATATTTTAAATATTTATAGAATGTAAGATATTTTAAATATTTATAGTGGGTAAGATATTTTAAATATTTATAGAATGTAAGATATTTTAAATATTTATAGAATGTAAGATATTTTAAATATTTATAGTGGGTAAGATATTTTAAATATTTATAGAATGTAAGATATTTTAAATATTTATAGAATGTAAGATATTTTAAATATTTATAGAATGTAAGATATTTTAAATATTTATAGTAGGTAAGATATTTTAAATATTTATAAAATGTAAGATATTTTAAATATTTATAGATTGTAAGATATTTTAAATATTTATAGAATGTAAGATATTTTAAATATTTATAGAATGTAAGATATTTTAAATATTTATAGAATGTAAGATATTTTAAATATTTATAGAATGTAAGATATTTTAAATATTTATAGTGGGTAAGATATTTTAAATATTTATAGAATGTAAGATATTTTAAATATTTATAGTGGGTAAGATATTTTAAATATTTATAAAATGTAAGATATTTTAAATATTTATAGATTGTAAGATATTTTAAATATTTATAGAATGTAAGACATTTTAAATATTTATAGAATGTAAGATATTTTAAATATTTATAAAATGTAAGATATTTTAAATATTTATAGAATGTAAGATATTTTAAATATTTATAGATTGTAAGACATTTTAAATATTTAAAGAGAGTAAGATATTTTAAATATTTATAGATTGTAAGACATTTTAAATATTTATAGATGGTAAGATATTTTAAATATTTATAGTGGGTAAGATATTTTAAATATTTATAGTGGGTAAGATATTTTAAATATTTAAAGAGAGTAAGATATTTTAAATATTTATAGAATGTAAGATATTTTAAATATTTATAGAATGTAAGATATTTTAAATATTTATAGTTGGTAAGATATTTTAAATATTTATAGTGGGTAAGATATTTCAAATATTTATAAAATGTAGATATTTTAAATATTTATAGAATGTAAGATATTTTAAATATTTATAGTGGGTAAGATATTTTAAATATTTATAGAATGTAAGATATTTTAAATATTTATAGAATGTAAGATGTTTTAAATATTTATAGTGGGTAAGATATTTTAAATATTTATAGATTGTAAGATATTTTAAATATTTATAGTGGGTAAGATATTTTAAATATTTATAGAATGTAAGATATTTTAAATATTTATAGATTGTAAGATATTTTAAATATTTATAAAATGTAAGATATTTTAAATATTTATAGAATGTAAGATATTTTAAATATTTATAGAATGTAAGACATTTTAAATATTTATAGAATGTAAGATATTTTAAATATTTATAGTTGGTAAGATATTTTAAATATTTATAGTGGGTAAGATATTTCAAATATTTATAAAATGTAAGATATTTTAAATATTTATAGAATGTAAGATATTTTAAATATTTATAGAATGTAAGATATTTTAAATATTTATAGAATGTAAGATATTTTAAATATTTATAGTGGGTAAGATATTTTAAATATTTATAAAATGTAAGATATTTTAAATATTTATAGAATGTAAGATATTTTAAATATTTATAGATTGTAAGATATTTTAAATATTTATAGAATGTAAGATATTTTAAATATTTATAGAATGTAAGATATTTTAAATATTTATAGAATGTAAGATATTTTAAATATTTATAGATTGTAAGATATTTTAAATATTTATAGTGGGTAAGATATTTTAAATATTTATAAAATGTAAGATATTTTAAATATTTATAGAATGTAAGATATTTTAAATATTTATAGATTGTAAGATGTTTTAAATATTTATAGAATGTAAGATATTTAAATATTTATAGAATGTAAGATATTTAAATATTTATAGAATGTAAGATATTTTAAATATTTATAGATTGTAAGATATTTTAAATATTTATAAAATGTAAGATATTTTAAATATTTATAGAATGTAAGATATTTTAAATATTTATAGAATGTAAGACATTTTAAATATTTATAGAATGTAAGATATTTTAAATATTTATAGTTGGTAAGATATTTTAAATATTTATAGTGGGTAAGATATTTCAAATATTTATAAAATGTAAGATATTTTAAATATTTATAGAATGTAAGATATTTTAAATATTTATAGAATGTAAGATATTTTAAATATTTATAGAATGTAAGATATTTTAAATATTTATAGTGGGTAAGATATTTTAAATATTTATAAAATGTAAGATATTTTAAATATTTATAGAATGTAAGATATTTTAAATATTTATAGATTGTAAGATATTTTAAATATTTATAGAATGTAAGATATTTTAAATATTTATAGAATGTAAGATATTTTAAATATTTATAGAATGTAAGATATTTTAAATATTTATAGATTGTAAGATATTTTAAATATTTATAGTGGGTAAGATATTTTAAATATTTATAAAATGTAAGATATTTTAAATATTTATAGAATGTAAGATATTTTAAATATTTATAGATTGTAAGATGTTTTAAATATTTATAGAATGTAAGATATTTAAATATTTATAGAATGTAAGATATTTAAATATTTATAGAATGTAAGATATTTTAAATATTTATAGATTGTAAGATATTTTAAATATTTATAGTGGGTAAGATATTTTAAATATTTATAAAATGTAAGATATTTTAAATATTTATAGAATGTAAGATATTTTATATAATTATAGTGGGTAAGATATTTTAAATATTTATAGAATGTAAGATATTTTAAATATTTATAGAATGTAAGACATTTTAAATATTTATAGAATGTAAGATTTTTTAAATATTTATAGTGGGTAAGATATTTCAAATATTTATAAAATGTAAGATATTTTAAATATTTATAGAATGTAAGATATTTTAAATATTTATAGTGGGTAAGATATTTTAAATATTTATAGAATGTAAGATATTTTAAATATTTATAGAATGTAAGACATTTTAAATATTTATAGAATGTAAGATGTTTTAAATATTTATAGAATGTAAGATGTTTTAAATATTTATAAAATGTAAGATATTTTAAATATTTATAGTGGGTAAGATATTTTAAATATTTATAAAATGTAAGATATTTTAAATATTTATAGAATGTAAGATATTTTATATATTTATAGTGGGTAAGATATTTTAAATATTTATAGAATGTAAGATATTTTAAATATTTATAGAATGTAAGACATTTTAAATATTTATAGAATGTAAGATATTTTAAATATTTATAGATGGTAAGATATTTTAAATATTTATAGATGGTAAGATATTTTAAATATTTATAGAATGTAAGATATTTTAAATATTTATAGTGGGTAAGATATTTTAAATATTTATAGAATGTAAGATATTTTAAATATTTATAGAATGTAAGATATTTTAAATATTTATAGTGGGTAAGATATTTTAAATATTTATAGAATGTAAGATATTTTAAATATTTATAGAATGTAAGACATTTTAAATATTTATAGAATGTAAGATATTTTAAATATTTATAGTGGGTAAGATATTTTAAATATTTATAGAATGTAAGATATTTTAAATATTTATAGAATGTAAGATATTTTAAATATTTATAGTGGGTAAGATATTTTAAATATTTATAGAATGTAAGATATTTTAAATATTTATAGAATGTAAGATATTTTAAATATTTATAGAATGTAAGATATTTTAAATATTTATAGTGGGTAAGATATTTTAAATATTTATAAAATGTAAGATATTTTAAATATTTATAGATTGTAAGATATTTTAAATATTTATAGAATGTAAGATATTTTAAATATTTATAGAATGTAAGATATTTTAAATATTTATAGTGGGTAAGATATTTTAAATATTTATAAAATGTAAGATATTTTAAATATTTATAGATTGTAAGATATTTTAAATATTTATAGAATGTAAGATATTTTAAATATTTATAGAATGTAAGATATTTTAAATATTTATAGAATGTAAGATATTTTAAATATTTATAGAATGTAAGATATTTTAAATATTTATAGAATGTAAGATATTTTAAATATTTATAGAATGTAAGATATTTTAAATATTTATAAAATGTAAGATATTTTAAATATTTATAGAATGTAAGATATTTTAAATAATTATAGAATGTAAGATATTTTAAATATTTATAGTGGGTAAGATATTTTAAATATTTATAGAATGTAAGATATTTTAAATATTTATAGAATGTAAGATATTTTAAATATTTATAGAATGTAAGATTTTTTAAATATTTATAGTGGGTAAGATATTTCAAATATTTATAAAATGTAAGATATTTTAAATATTTATAGAATGTAAGATATTTTAAATATTTATAGTGGGTAAGATATTTTAAATATTTATAGAATGTAAGATATTTTAAATATTTATAGAATGTAAGACATTTTAAATATTTATAGAATGTAAGATGTTTTAAATATTTATAGAATGTAAGATGTTTTAAATATTTATAAAATGTAAGATATTTTAAATATTTATAGTGGGTAAGATATTTTAAATATTTATAAAATGTAAGATATTTTAAATATTTATAGAATGTAAGATATTTTATATATTTATAGTGGGTAAGATATTTTAAATATTTATAGAATGTAAGATATTTTAAATATTTATAGAATGTAAGACATTTTAAATATTTATAGAATGTAAGATATTTTAAATATTTATAGAATGTAAGACATTTTAAATATTTATAGAATGTAAGATATTTTAAATATTTATAGATGGTAAGATATTTTAAATATTTATAGATGGTAAGATATTTTAAATATTTATAGAATGTAAGATATTTTAAATATTTATAGTGGGTAAGATATTTTAAATATTTATAGAATGTAAGATATTTTAAATATTTATAGAATGTAAGATATTTTAAATATTTATAGTGGGTAAGATATTTTAAATATTTATAGAATGTAAGATATTTTAAATATTTATAGAATGTAAGACATTTTAAATATTTATAGAATGTAAGATATTTTAAATATTTATAGTGGGTAAGATATTTTAAATATTTATAGAATGTAAGATATTTTAAATATTTATAGAATGTAAGATATTTTAAATATTTATAGTGGGTAAGATATTTTAAATATTTATAGAATGTAAGATATTTTAAATATTTATAGAATGTAAGATATTTTAAATATTTATAGAATGTAAGATATTTTAAATATTTATAGTGGGTAAGATATTTTAAATATTTATAAAATGTAAGATATTTTAAATATTTATAGATTGTAAGATATTTTAAATATTTATAGAATGTAAGATATTTTAAATATTTATAGAATGTAAGATATTTTAAATATTTATAGTGGGTAAGATATTTTAAATATTTATAAAATGTAAGATATTTTAAATATTTATAGATTGTAAGATATTTTAAATATTTATAGAATGTAAGATATTTTAAATATTTATAGAATGTAAGATATTTTAAATATTTATAGAATGTAAGATATTTTAAATATTTATAGAATGTAAGATATTTTAAATATTTATAGTGGGTAAGATATTTTAAATATTTATAGAATGTAAGATATTTTAAATATTTATAGAATGTAAGATATTTTAAATATTTATAGTGGGTAAGATATTTTAAATATTTATAGAATGTAAGATATTTTAAATATTTATAGATGGTAAGATATTTCAAATATTTATAAAATGTAAGATATTTTAAATATTTATAGAATGTAAGATATTTTAAATATTTATAGATTGTAAGATATTTTAAATATTTATAGAATGTAAGATATTTTAAATATTTATAAAATGTAAGATATTTTAAATATTTATAGAATGTAAGATATTTTAAATATTTATAGATGGTAAGATATTTTAAATATTTATAGAATGTAAGATATTTTAAATATTTATAGTGGGTAAGATATTTTAAATATTTATAGAATGTAAGATATTTTAAATATTTATAGAATGTAAGATATTTTAAATATTTATAGTTTGTAAGATATTTTAAATATTTATAGTGGGTAAGATATTTCAAATATTTATAAAATGTAAGATATTTTAAATATTTATAGAATGTAAGATATTTTAAATATTTATAGTGGGTAAGATATTTTAAATATTTATAGAATGTAAGATGTTTTAAATATTTATAGAATGTAAGATATTTTAAATATTTATAGAATGTAAGATATTTTAAATATTTATAAAATGTAAGATATTTTAAATATTTATAGAATGTAAGATATTTTAAATATTTATAGAATGTAAGATATTTTAAATATTTATAGTGGGTAAGATATTTTAAATATTTATAGAATGTAAGATATTTTAAATATTTATAGTGGGTAAGATATTTTAAATATTTATAGAATGTAAGATATTTTAAATATTTAAAGAATGTAAGACATTTTAAATATTTATAGAATGTAAGATATTTTAAATATTTATAGAATGTAAGATATTTTATATATTTATAGTGGGTAAGATATTTTAAATATTTATAGAATGTAAGATATTTTAAATATTTATAGAATGTAAGACATTTTAAATATTTATAGAATGTAAGATATTTTAAATATTTATAGAATGTAAGATATTTTAAATATTTATAGTGGGTAAGATATTTTAAATATTTATAGAATGTAAGATATTTTAAATATTTATAGATGGTAAGATATTTTAAATATTTATAGATGTAAGATATTTTAAATATTTATAGAATGTAAGATATTTTAAATATTTATAGAATGTAAGATATTTTAAATATTTATAGTGGGTAAGATATTTTAAATATTTATAGAATGTAAGATATTTTAAATATTTATAGAATGTAAGATATTTTAAATATTTATAGAATGTAAGATATTTTAAATATTTATAGAATGTAAGATATTTTAAATATTTATAGAATGGGTAAGATATTTTAAATATTTATAGTGGGTAAGATATTTTAAATATTTATAGATTGTAAGACATTTTAAATATTTATAGATGGTAAGATATTTTAAATATTTATAGAATGTAAGATATTTTAAATATTTATAGAATGTAAGATATTTTAAATATTTATAGAATGTAAGATATTTTAAATATTTATAGAATGTAAGATATTTTAAATATTTATAGATTGTAAGACATTTTAAATATTTATAGAATGTAAGATATTTTAAATATTTATAGTGGGTAAGATATTTTAAATATTTATAGAATGTAAGATATTTTAAATATTTATAGATGGTAAGATATTTTAAATATTTATAGAATGTAAGATATTTTAAATATTTATAGAATGTAAGATATTTTAAATATTTATAGAATGTAAGATATTTAAATATTTATAGAATGTAAGATATTTTAAATATTTATAGATGGTAAGATATTTTAAATATTTATAGATTGTAAGATATTTTAAATATTTATAGTGGGTAAGATATTTCAAATATTTATAAAATGTAAGATATTTTAAATATTTATAGAATGTAAGATATTTTAAATATTTATAGTGGGTAAGATATTTTAAATATTTATAGAATGTAAGATATTTTAAATATTTATAGAATGGTAAGATATTTTAAATATTTATAGAATGTAAGATATTTTAAATATTTATAGAATGTAAGATATTTTAAATATTTATAGAATGTAAGATATTTTAAATATTTATAGAATGTAAGATATTTTAAATATTTATAGAATGTAAGATATTTTAAATATTTATAGAATGTAAGATATTTTAAATATTTATAGTGGGTAAGATATTTTAAATATTTATAAAATGTAAGATATTTTAAATATTTATAGAATGTAAGATATTTTAAATATTTATAGAATGGTAAGATATTTTAAATATTTATAGAATGTAAGATATTTTAAATATTTATAGATTGTAAGATATTTTAAATATTTATAGAATGTAAGATATTTTAAATATTTATAGTGGGTAAGATATTTTAAATATTTATAGAATGTAAGATATTTTAAATATTTATAGAATGTAAGATATTTTAAATATTTATAGTTGGTAAGATATTTTAAATATTTATAGTGGGTAAGATATTTTAAATATTTATAGAATGTAAGATATTTTAAATATTTATAGAATGTAAGACATTTTAAATATTTATAGAATGTAAGATATTTTAAATATTTATAGTGGGTAAGATATTTTAAATATTTATAGAATGTAAGATATTTTAAATATTTATAGATGGTAAGATATTTTAAATATTTATAGATGTAAGATATTTTAAATATTTATAGTTGGTAAGATATTTTAAATATTTAAAGTGGGTAAGATATTTTAAATATTTATAGAATGTAAGATATTTTAAATATTTATAGATTGTAAGATATTTTAAATATTTATAGAATGTAAGATATTTTAAATATTTATAGAATGTAAGATATTTTAAATATTTATAGAATGTAAGATATTTTAAATATTTATAGATGGTAAGATATTTTAAATATTTATAGATTGTAAGATGTTTTAAATATTTATAGAATGTAAGATATTTTAAATATTTATAGAATGTAAGATATTTTAAATATTTATAGATTGTAAGACATTTTAAATATTTATAGAATGTAAGATATTTTAAATATTTATAGATTGTAAGATATTTTAAATATTTATAAAATGTAAGATATTTTAAATATTTATAGAATGTAAGATATTTTAAATATTTATAGAATGTAAGATATTTTAAATATTTATAGAATGTAAGATATTTTAAATATTTATAGATGGTAAGATATTTTAAATATTTATAGATGGTAAGATATTTTAAATATTTATAGAATGTAAGATATTTTAAATATTTATAGTGGGTAAGATATTTTAAATATTTATAGATTGTAAGATATTTTAAATATTTATAAAATGTAAGATATTTTAAATATTTATAGAATGTAAGATATTTTAAATATTTATAGAATGTAAGATATTTTAAATATTTATAGATGGTAAGATATTTTAAATATTTATAGATGGTAAGATATTTTAAATATTTATAGAATGTAAGATGTTTTAATATTTATAGTGGGTAAGATATTTTAAATATTTATAGAATGTAAGATATTTTAAATATTTATAGAATGTAAGATATTTTAAATATTTATAAATGGTAAGATATTTTAAATATTTATAGAATGTAAGATATTTTAAATATTTATAGTGGGTAAGATATTTTAAATATTTATAGAATGTAAGATATTTTAAATATTTATAGAATGTAAGACATTTTAAATATTTATAGAATGGTAAGATATTTTAAATATTTATAGAATGTAAGATATTTTAAATATTTATAGATAGTAAGATATTTTAAATATTTATAGTGGGTAAGATATTTTAAATATTTATAGAATGTAAGATATTTTAAATATTTATAGATGTAAGATATTTTAAATATTTATAGTGGGTAAGATATTTTAAATATTTATAGATTGTAAGATATTTTAAATATTTATAAAATGTAAGATATTTTAAATATTTATAGTGGGTAAGATATTTTAAATATTTATAAAATGTAAGATGTTTTAAATATTTATAGTGGGTAAGATATTTTAAATATTTATAGAATGTAAGATATTTTAAATATTTATAGAATGTAAGATATTTTAAATATTTATAGAATGTAAGATATTTTAAATATTTATAGAATGGGTAAGATATTTTAAATATTTATAGATAGTAAGATATTTTAAATATTTATAGTGGGTAAGATATTTTAAATATTTATAGATTGTAAGATATTTTAAATATTTATAGATGGTAAGATATTTTAAATATTTATAGAATGTAAGATATTTTAAATATTTATAGATGGTAAGATATTTTAAATATTTATAGAATGGTAAGATATTTTAAATATTTATAGATTGTAAGATATTTTAAATATTTATAGAATGTAAGATATTTTAAATATTTATAGAATGTAAGATATTTTAAATATTTATAGAATGTAAGATATTTTAAATATTTATAGTGGGTAAGATATTTTAAATATTTATAGAATGTAAGACATTTTAAATATTTATAGAGAGTAAGATATTTTAAATATTTATAGAATGTAAGATATTTTAAATATTTATAGAATGTAAGATATTTTAAATATTTATAGAATGTAAGATATTTTAAATATTTATAGAATGTAAGATATTTTAAATATTTATAGAATGTAAGATATTTTAAATATTTATAGATGGGTAAGATATTTTAAATATTTATAGAATGGTAAGATATTTTAAATATTTATAGAATGTAAGATATTTTAAATATTTATAGATGGGTAAGATATTTTAAATATTTATAGAATGTAAGATATTTTAAATATTTATAGAATGTAAGATATTTTAAATATTTATAGAATGTAAGATATTTTAAATATTTATAGAATGTAAGATATTTTAAATATTTATAGATGGTAAGATTTTTTAAATATTTATAGAATGTAAGATATTTTAAATATTTAAAGAGAGTAAGATATTTTAAATATTTATAGAATGTAAGATATTTTAAATATTTATAGAATGTAAGATATTTTAAATATTTATAGTTGGTAAGATATTTTAAATATTTATAGAATGTAAGATATTTTAAATATTTATAGTGGGTAAGATATTTTAAATATTTATAGAATGTAAGATATTTTAAATATTTATAGAATGTAAGATATTTTAAATATTTATAGTGGGTAAGATATTTTAAATATTTATAGAATGTAAGATATTTTAAATATTTATAGAATGTAAGATATTTTAAATATTTATAGAATGTAAGATATTTTAAATATTTATAGTGGGTAAGATATTTTAAATATTTATAGAATGTAAGATATTTTAAATATTTATAAAATGTAAGATATTTTAAATATTTATAGAATGTAAGATATTTTAAATATTTATAGTGGGTAAGATATTTTAAATATTTATAGAATGTAAGATATTTTAAATATTTATAGAATGTAAGATATTTTAAATATTTATAGTGTAAGATTTTTTAAATATTTATAGAATGTAAGATATTTTAAATATTTATAGAATGTAAGATATTTTAAATATTTATAGTGGGTAAGATATTTTAAATATTTATAGAATGTAAGATATTTTAAATATTTATAGTGGGTAAGATATTTTAAATATTTATAGAATGTAAGATATTTTAAATATTTATAAATGTAAGATATTTTAAATATTTATAGAATGTAAGATATTTTAAATATTTATAGAATGTAAGATATTTTAAATATTTATAGTGGGTAAGATATTTTAAATATTTATAGAATGTAAGATATTTTAAATATTTATAGTGGGTAAGATATTTTAAATATTTAAAGAGAGTAAGATATTTTAAATATTTATAGAATGTAAGATATTTTAAATATTTATAGAATGTAAGATATTTTAAATATTTATAGAATGTAAGATATTTTAAATATTATAGTGGGTAAGATATTTCAAATATTATAAAATGTAAGATATTTTAAATATTTATAGTTGGTAAGAGTAAGATATTTTAAATATTTATAGAATGTAAGATATTTTAAATATTTATAGTTGGTAAGATATTTTAAATATTTATAAAATGTAAGATATTTTAAATATTTATAGAATGTAAGATATTTTAATATTTATTGGTAAGATATTTTAAATATTTATAGAATGTAAGATATTTTAAATATTTATAGAATGTAAGATATTTTAAATATTTATAGAATGGGTAAGATATTTTAAATATTTATAGAATGTAAGATATTTTAAATATTTATAGTTTGTAAGATATTTTAAATATTTATTGGGTAAGATAAATATTTATAGAATGTAAGATATTTTAAATATTTATAGAATGTAAGATATTTTAAATATTTATAGAATGTAAGATATTTTAAATATTTATAGAATGTAAGATATTTTAAATATTTATAGAATGTAAGACATTTTAAATATTTATAGAATGTAAGATATTTTAAATATTTATAGAATGTAAGATATTTTAAATATTTATAGAATGTAAGATATTTTAAATATTTATAGTGGGTAAGATATTTTAAATATTTATAGAATGTAAGATATTTTAAATATTTATAGAATGTAAGATATTTTAAATATTTATAGATGGTAAGATATTTTAAATATTTATAGAATGTAAGATATTTTAAATATTTATAGAATGTAAGATATTTTAAATATTTATAGTGGGTAAGATATTTTAAATATTTTAGAATAGATAGTAAGATATTTTAAATATTTATAGAATGTAAGATATTTTAAATATTTATAGTGGGTAAGATATTTTAAATATTTATAGATTGTAAGATATTTTAAATATTTATAGAATGTAAGATATTTTAAATAATTATAGATAGTAAGATATTTTAAATATTTATAGAATGTAAGATATTTTAAATATTTATAGTGGGTAAGATATTTTAAATATTTATAGATTGTAAGATATTTTAAATATTTATAGAATGTAAGAACATTTTAAATATTTATAGATTGTAAGATATTTTAAATATTTATAGTGGGTAAGATATTTTAAATATTTATAGTGGGTAAGATATTTCAAATATTTATAGATTGTAAGACATTTTAAATATTTATAGAATGTAAGATATTTTAAATATTTAAAGTGGGTAAGATATTTTTAAATATTTATAAAATGTAAGATATTTTAAATATTTATAGTTGGTAAGATATTTTAAATATTTATAGTGGGTAAGATATTTTAAATATTTATAGAATGTAAGATATTTTAAATATTTATAGTTGTAAGATATTTTAAATATTTATAAAATGTAAGATATTTTAAATATTTATAGAATGTAAGATATTTTAAATATTTATAGTTGGTAAGATATTTTAAATATTTATAGATGGTAAGATATTTTAAATATTTATAGTGGGTAAGATATTTTAAATATTTATAGAATGGGTAAGATATTTTAAATATTTAAGAGAGTAAGATGTTTTAAATATTTATAGTTTTAAGATATTTTAAATATTTATAGTGGGTAAGATATTTCAAATATTTATAAAATGTAAGATATTTTAAATATTTATAGATAGTAAGATATTTTAAATATTTATAGATGGTAAGATATTTTAAATATTTATAGAATGGGTAAGATATTTTAAATATTTATAGAATGTAAGACATTTTTAAATATTTATAGAATGTAAGATATTTTAATAATTATAGTGGGTAAGATATTTTAAATATTTATAGTGGTAAGATATTTTAAATATTTATAGAATGTAAGATATTTTAAATATTTATAGTGGGTAAGATATTTTAAATATTTATAGATTGTAAGATATTTTAAATATTTATAGAATGTAAGATATCTATAAATAGTTTAAAATACTTACCATTCTATAAATATTTAAATTATCTTACAATCTATAAATATTTAAAATATCTTACCCACTATAAATATTTAAAATATCTTACATTCTATAAATATTTAAAATATCTTACCCACTATAAATATTTAAAATATCTTACCCACTATAAATATTAAAATATCTTACATTCTATAAATATTTAAAATGTCTTACATTCTATAAATATTTAAAATATCTTACCCACTAATTAAATATTTAAAATATCTTACCCACTATAAATATTTAAAATATCTTACATTCTATAAATATTTAAAATATCTTACATTTTATAAATATTTGAAATATCTTACCCACTATAAATATTTAAAATATCTTACAAACTATAAATATTTAAAATATCTTACATTCTATAAATATTTAAAATATCTTACATTCTATAAATATTTAAAATATCTTACCACTATAAATATTTAAAATATCTTACATTCTATAAATATTTAAAATATCTTACCCACTATAAATATTTAAAATATCTTACATTCTATAAATATTTAAAATATCTTACATTTTATAAATATTTAAAATATCTTACCAACTATAAATATTTAAAATATCTTACATTCTATAAATATTTAAAATATCTTACCCACTATAAATATTTAAAATATCTTACCAACTATAAATATTTAAAATATCTTACATTTTATAAATATTTAAAATATCTTACTCTCTTTAAATATTTAAAATGTCTTACATTCTATAAATATTTAAAATGTCTTACAATCTATAAATATTTGAAATATCTTACCCACTATAAATATTTAAAATATCTTACCCACTATAAATATTTAAAATATCTTACATTCTATAAATATTTAAAATGTCTTACATTCTATAAATATTTAAAATATCTTACAATCTATAAATATTTAAAATATCTTACCCACTATAAATATTTAAAATATCTTACATTCTATAAATATTTAAAATATCTTACTATCTATAAATATTTAAAATATCTTACCCACTATAAATATTTAAAATATCTTACAATCTATAAATATTTAAAATATCTTACCCACTATAAATATTTAAAATATCTTACATTCTATAAATATTTAAAATATCTTACTATCTATAAATATTTAAAATATCTTACCCACTATAAATATTTAAAATATCTTACATTCTATAAATATTTAAAATATCTTACATTCTATAAATATTTAAAATATCTTACCATCTATAAATATTTAAAATATCTTACATTCTATAAATATTTAAAATATCTTACATTCTATAAATATTTAAAATATCTTACCCACTATAAATATTTAAAATATCTTACATTCTATAAATATTTAAAATATCTTACATTCTATAAATATTTAAAATATCTTACATTCTATAAATATTTAAAATGTCTTACATTCTATAAATATTTAAAATATCTTACATTCTATAAATATTTAAAATATCTTACCCACTATAAATATTTAAAATATCTTACATTCTATAAATATTTAAAATATCTTACATTTTATAAATATTTGAAATATCTTACCCACTATAAATATTTAAAATATCTTACAAACTATAAATATTTAAAATATCTTACATTCTATAAATATTTAAAATATCTTACATTCTATAAATATTTAAAATATCTTACATTCTATAAATATTTAAAATATCTTACATTCTATAAATATTTAAAATATCTTACCCACTATAAATATTTAAAATATCTTACATTCTATAAATATTTAAAATATCTTACATTTTATAAATATTTAAAATATCTTACCAACTATAAATATTTAAAATATCTTACATTCTATAAATATTTAAAATATCTTACCCACTATAAATATTTAAAATATCTTACCAACTATAAATATTTAAAATATCTTACATTTTATAAATATTTGAAATATCTTACCCACTATAAATATTTAAAATATCTTACATTCTATAAATATTTAAAATATCTTACATTCTTATAAATATTTAAAATATCTTACATTCTATAAATATTTAAAATATCTTACCCACTATAAATATTTAAAATATCTTACCAACTATAAATATTTAAAATATCTTACATTTTATAAATATTTGAAATATCTTACCCACTATAAATATTTAAAATATCTTACATTCTATAAATATTTAAAATATCTTACCAACTATAATATTTAAAATATCTTACATTCTATAAATATTTAAAATATCTTACCCACTATAAATATTTAAAATATCTTACCAACTATAAATATTTAAAATATCTTACATTTTATAAATATTTGAAATATCTTACCCACTATAAATATTTAAAATATCTTACATTCTATAAATATTTAAAATATCTTACATTCTATAAATATTTAAAATATCTTACAATCTATAAATATTTAAAATATCTTACCCACTATAAATATTTAAAAATATCTTACATTCTATAAATATTTAAAATATCTTACAATCTATAAATATTTAAAATATCTTACCCACTATAAATATTTAAAATATCTTACATTCTATAAATATTTAAAATATCTTACCATCTATAAATATTTAAAATATCTTACTTCTATAAATATTTAAAATATCTTACCCACTATAAATATTTAAAATATCTTACATTCTATAAATATTTAAAATGTCTTACATTCTATAAATATTTAAAATATCTTACATTCTATAAATATTTAAAATATCTTACCCACTATAAATATTTAAAATATCTTACATTCTATAAATATTTAAAATATCTTACATTCTATAAATATTTAAAATGTCTTACATTCTATAAATATTTAAAATATCTTACATTCTATAAATATTTAAAATATCTTACCCACTATAAATATTTAAAATATCTTACATTCTATAAATATTTAAAATATCTTACATTTTATAAATATTTGAAATATCTTACCCACTATAAATATTTAAAATATCTTACAATCTATAAATATTTAAAATATCTTACCATCTATAAATATTAAAATATCTTACATTCTATAAATATTTAAATATCTTACATTCTATAAATATTTAAAATATCTTACATTCTATAAATATTTAAAATATCTTACATTCTATAAATATTTAAAATATCTTACCATCTATAAATATTTAAAATATCTTACATTCTATAAATATTTAAAATATCTTACCCACTATAAATATTTAAAATATCTTACATTCTATAAATATTTAAAATGTCTTACAATCTATAAATATTTAAAATATCTTACATTCTATAAATATTTAAAATATCTTACATTCTATAAATATTTAAAATATCTTACATTCTATAAATATTTAAAATATCTTACATTCTATAAATATTTAAAATATCTTACCATCTATAAATATTTAAAATGTCTTACAATCTATAAATATTTAAAATATCTTACTCTCTTTAAATATTTAAAATGTCTTACAATCTATAAATATTTAAAATATCTTACATTCTATAAATATTTAAAATATCTTACATTTTATAAATATTTAAAATATCTTACAATCTATAAATATTTAAAATATCTTACCCACTATAAATATTTAAAATATCTTACTATCTATAAATATTTAAAATATCTTACATTCTATAAATATTTAAAATATCTTACATTCTTTAAATATTTAAAATATCTTACAATCTATAAATATTAAAATATCTTACCCACTATAAATATTTAAAATATCTTACTATCTATAAATATTTAAAATATCTTACATTCTATAAATATTTAAAATATCTTACATTCTATAAATATTTAAAATGTCTTACATTCTATAAATATTTAAAATATCTTACATTCTATAAATATTTAAAATATCTTACCCACTATAAATATTTAAAATATCTTACATTTTATAAATATTTAAAATATCTTACCCACTATAAATATTTAAAATATCTTACATTTTATAAATATTTAAAATATCTTACAATCTATAAATATTTAAAATATCTTACCCACTATAAATATTTAAAATATCTTACTATCTATAAATATTTAAAATATCTTACATTCTATAAATATTTAAAATATCTTACCCACTATAAATATTTAAAATATCTTACTATCTATAAATATTTAAAATATCTTACATTCTATAAATATTTAAAATATCTTACATTCTATAAATATTTAAAATGTCTTACATTCTATAAATATTTAAAATATCTTACATTCTATAAATATTTAAAATATCTTACCCACTATAAATATTTAAAATATCTTACATTCTATAAATATTTAAAATATCTTACATTTTATAAATATTTAAAATATCTTACATTCTATAAATATTTAAAATATCTTACAATCTATAAATATTTAAAATATCTTACCCACTATAAATATTAAAACATCTTACATTCTATAAATATTTAAAATATCTTACCATCTATAAATATTTAAAATATCTTACCATCTATAAATATTTAAAATATCTTACATTCTATAAATATTTAAAATATCTTACATTCTATAAATATTTAAAATATCTTACATTTTATAAATATTTAAAATATCTTACAATCTATAAATATTTAAAATATCATACCCACTATAAATATTAAAACATCTTACATTCTATAAATATTTAAAATATCTTACCATCTATAAATATTTAAAATATCTTACCATCTATAAATATTTAAAATATCTTACATCTATAAATATTTAAAATATCTTACATTCTATAAATATTTAAAATATCTTACATTCTATAAATATTTAAAATATCTTACATTTTATAAATATTTAAAATATCTTACAATCTATAAATATTTAAAATATCTTACATTCTATAAATATTTAAAATGTCTTACAATCTATAAATATTTAAAATATCTTACATTCTATAAATATTTAAAATATCTTACATTCTTAAATATTTAAAAACATCTTACAATCTATAAATATTTAAAATAACTTACCATCTATAAATATTTAAAATATCTACATTCTATAAATATTTAAAATATCTTACATTCTATAAATATTTAAAATATCTTACATTCTATAAATATTTAAAATATCTTACAATCTATAAATATTTAAAATATCTTACATTCTATAAATATTTAAAATATCTTACCCACTTTAAATATTTAAAATATCTTACCAACTATAAATATTTAAAATATCTTACCATCTATAAATATTTAAAATATCTTACCATCTATAAATATTTAAAATATCTTACATTCTATAAATATTTTAAAATATCTTACCCACTATAAATATTTAAAATATCTTACATTCTATAAATATTTAAAATGTCTTACATTCTATAAATATTTAAAATATCTTACATTCTATAAATATTTAAAATATCTTACCCACTATAAATATTTAAAATATCTTACCAACTATAAATATTTAAAATATCTTACATTCTATAAATATTTAAAATATCTTACATTCTATAAATATTTAAAATATCTTACCCACTATAAATATTTAAAATATCTTACATTCTATAAATATTTAAAATATCTTACCATCTATAAATATTTAAAATATCTTACATTCTATAAATATTTAAAATATCTTACCATCTATAAATATTTAAAATATCTTACATTCTATAAATATTTAAAATATCTTACATTTTATAAATATTTAAAATATCTTACCCACTATAAATATTTAAAATATCTTACATTCTATAAATATTTAAAATATCTTACATTCTATAAATATTTAAAATATCTTACATTCTATAAATATTTAAAATATCTTACATTCTATAAATATTAAAATATCTTACATTCTATAAATATTTAAAATATCTTACATTCTATAAATATTTAAAATATCTACCATCTATAAATATTTAAAATATCTTACATTCTATAAATATTTAAAAATATCTTACCCACTATAAATATTTAAAATATCTTACATTCTATAAATATTTAAAATATCTTACATTTTATAAATATTTGAAATATCTTACCCACTATAAATATTTAAAATATCTTACAATCTATAAATATTTAAAATATCTTACCATCTATAAATATTTAAAATATCTTACATTCTATAAATATTTAAATATCTTACATTCTATAAATATTTAAAATATCTTACATTCTATAAATATTTAAAATATCTTACATTCTATAAATATTTAAAATATCTTACCATCTATAAATATTTAAAATATCTTACATTCTATAAATATTTAAAATATCTTACCCACTATAAATATTTAAAATATCTTACATTCTATAAATATTAAAATGTCTTACAATCTATAAATATTTAAAATATCTTACATTCTATAAATATTTAAAATATCTTACATTCTATAAATATTTAAAATATCTTACATTCTATAAATATTTAAAATATCTTACATTCTATAAATATTTAAAATATCTTACCATCTATAAATATTTAAAATGTCTTACAATCTATAAATATTTAAAATATCTTACTCTCTTTAAATATTTAAAATATCTTACCCACTATAAATATTTAAAATATCTTACATTCTATAAATATTTAAAATATCTTACATTCTATAAATATTTAAAATGTCTTACATTCTATAAATATTAAAATATCTTACATTCTAATAAATATTTAAAATATCTTACCCACTATAAATATTTAAAATATCTTACATTCTATAAATATTTAAAATATCTTACATTCTATAAATATTTAAAATATCTTACCATCTATAAATATTTAAAATATCTTACCATCTATAAATATTTAAAATATCTCACATTCTATAAATATTTAAAATATCTTACCCACTATAAATATTTAAAATATCTTACATTCTATAAATATTTAAAATATCTTACATTCTATAAATATTTAAAATGTCTTACATTCTATAAATATTTAAAATATCTTACATTCTATAAATATTTAAAATATCTTACCCACTATAAATATATAAAATATCTTACATTCTATAAATATTTAAATATCTTACATTCTATAAATATTTAAAATGTCTTACATTCTTTAAATATTTAAAATATCTTACATTCTATAAATATTTAAAATATCTTACCCACTATAAATATTATAAAATATCTTACATTCTATAAATATTTAAAATATCTTACCCACTATAAATATTTAAAATATCTTACATTCTATAAATATTTAAAATATCTTACATTCTATAAATATTTAAAATATCTTACATTTTATAAATATTTAAAATATCTTACATTCTATACATATTTAAAATATCTTACATTCTATAAATATTTAAAAACATCTTACATTCTATAAATATTTAAAATATCTTACCCACTATAAAATATTTAAAATATCTTACATTCTATAAATATGTTAAAATATCTTACATTTTATAAATATTTGAAATATCTTACCCACTATAAATATTTAAAATATCTTACAAACTATAAATATTTAAAATATCTTACATTCTATAAATATTTAAAATATCTTACATTCTATAAATATTTAAAATATCTTACCCACTATAAATATTTAAAATATCTTACATTCTATAAATATTTAAAATATCTTACCATCTATAAATATTTAAAATATCTTACATTCTATAAATATTTAAAATATCTTACATTTTATAAATATTTAAAATATCTTACATTCTATAAATATTTAAAATATCTTACAATCTATAAATATTTAAAATATCTTACATTCTATAAATATTTAAAATATCTTACATTTTATAAATATTTGAAATATCTTACCATCTATAAATATTTAAAATATCTTACATTCTATAAATATTTAAAATATCTTACCCACTATAAATATTTAAAATATCTTACATTCTATAAATATTTAAAATATCTTACATTCTATAAATATTTAAAATATCTTACCCACTATAAATATTTAAAATATCTTACATTCTATAAATATTTAAAATATCTTACATTCTATAAATATTTAAAATATCTTACATTCTATAAATATTTAAAATATCTTACATTCTATAAATATTTAAAATATCTTACAATCTATAAATATTTAAAATATCTTACATTTTATAAATATTTAAAATATCTTACCCACTATAAATATTTAAAATATCTTACATTCTATAAATATTTAAAATATCTTACATTCTATAAATATTTAAAATATCTTACAATCTATAAATATTTAAAATATCTTACATTTTATAAATATTTAAAATATCTTACCCACTTATAAATATTTAAAATATCTTACTTTCTATAAATATTTAAAATATCTTACATTCTTTAAATATTTAAAATATCTTACATTCTATAAATATTTAAAATATCTTACCCACTATAAATATTTAAAATATCTTACATTCTATTAAATATTTAAATATCTTACATTCTATAAATATTTAAAATATCTTACCCTCTATAAATATTTAAAATATCTTACATTCTATAAATATTAAATGTCTTACATTCTATAAATATTTAAATATCTTACATTCTATAAATATTTAAAATATCTTACCCACTATAATTATTTAAAATATCTTACATTCTATAAATATTTAAAATATCTTACATTCTATAAATATTTAAAATATCTTACCCACTATAAATATTTAAAATATCTTACATTCTATAAATATTTAAAATATCTTACCATCTATAAATATTTAAAATATCTTACCATCTATATAATATTTAAAATATCTTACATTCTATAAATATTTAAAATGTCTTACATTCTATAAATATTTAAAATATCTTACATTCTATAAATATTTAAAATGTCTTACATTCTATAAATATTTAAAATATCTTACATTCTATAATATTAAAATATCTTACCCACTATAAATATATAAATATCTTACATTCTATAAATATTTAAAATATCTTACATTTTATAAATATTTAAAATATCTTACCCACTATAAATATTTAAAATATCTTACATTTTATAAATATTTAAAACATCTTACATTCTATAAATATTTAAAAACATCTTACATTCTATAAATATTTAAAATGTCTTACATTCTATAAATATTTAAAATATCTTACATTCTATAAATATTTAAAATATCTTACCCACTATAAATATTTAAAATATCTTACATTCTATAAATTTTAAATATCTTACATTTTATAAATATTTGAAATATCTTACCCACTATAAATATTTAAAAAATCTTACATTCTATAAATATTTAAAATATCTTACATTCTATAAATATTTAAAATATCTTACATTCTATAAATATTTAAAATATCTTACCCACTATAAATATTTAAAATATCTTACATTCTATAATTATTTAAAATATCTTACATTCTATAAATATTTAAAATATCTTACATTTTATAAATATTTAAAATATCTTACATTCTATAAATATTTAAAATATCTTACATTCTATAAATATTTAAAATATCTTACATTCTATAAATATTTAAAATATCTTACATTCTATAAATATTTAAAATATCTTACATTCTATAAATATTTAAATATCTTACATTCTATAAATATTTAAAATATCTTACAATCTATAAATATTTAAAATATCTTACATTTTATAAATATTTAAAATATCTTACCCACTATAAATATTTAAAATATCTTACATTCTATAAATATTTAAAATATCTTACATTCTATAAATATTTAAAATATCTTACAATCTATAAATTTTAAAATATCTTACATTTTATAAATATTTAAAATATCTTATCCCACTATAAATATTTAAAATATCTTACATTCTATAAATATTTAAAATATCTTACATTCTATAAATATTTAAAATATCTTACATTCTATAAATATTTAAAATATCTTACCCACTATAAATATTTAAAATATCTTACATTCTATAAATATTTAAAATATCTTACATTCTATAAATATTTAAAATATCTTACCCACTATAAATATTTAAAATATCTTACATTCTATAAATATTTAAATGTCTTACATTCTATAAATATTTAAAATATCTTACATTCTATAAATATTTAAAATATCTTACCCACTATAAATATTTAAAATATCTTACATTCTATAAATATTTAAAATATCTTACATTCTATAAATATTTAAAATATCTTACCCACTATAAATATTTAAAATATCTTACATTCTATAAATATTTAAAATATCTTACCATCTATAAATATTTAAAATATCTTACCATCTATAAATAATTAAAATATCTTACATTCTATAAATATTTAAAATGTCTTACATTCTATAAATATTTAAAATATCTTACATTCTATAAATATTTAAAATATCTTACCCACTATAAATATATAAAATATCTTACATTCTATAAATATTTAAAATATCTTACATTTTATAAATATTTAAAATATCTTACCCACTATAAATATTTAAAATATCTTACATTTTATAAATATTTAAAACATCTTACATTCTATAAATATTTAAAACATCTTACATTCTATAAATATTTAAAATGTCTTACATTCTATAAATATTTAAAATATCTTACATTCTATAAATATTTAAAATATCTTACCCACTATAAATATTTAAAATATCTTACATTCTATAAATATTTAAAATATCTTACATTTTATAAATATTTGAAATATCTTACCCACTATAAATATTTAAAAAATCTTACATTCTATAAATATTTAAATGTCTTACATTCTATAAATATTTAAAATATCTTACATTCTATAAATATTTAAAATATCTTACCCACTATAATTATATAAAATATCTTACATTCTATAAATATTTAAAATATCTTACATTTTATAAATATTTAAAATATCTTACCCACTATAAATATTTAAAATATCTTACAATCTATAAATATTTAAAATATCTTACATTCTATAAATATTTAAATATCTTACATTCTATAAATATTTAAATATCTTACATTCTATAAATATTTAAAACATCTTACAATCTATAAATATTTAAAATATCTTACATTCTATAAATATTTAAAATATCTTACATTTTATAAATATTTAAAATATCTTACCCACTATAAATATTTAAAATATCTTACAATCTATAAATATTTAAAATATCTTACATTCTATAAATATTTAAAATATCTTACATTCTATAAATATTTAAAATATCTTACATTCTATAAATATTTAAAATATCTTACAATCTATAAATATTTAAAATATCTTACATTCTATAAATATTTAAAATATCTTACATTTTATAAATATTTAAAATATCTTACCCACTATAAATATTTAAAATATCTTACATTCTATAAATATTTAAAATATCTACATTCTATAAATATTTAAAATATCTTACATTCTATAAATATTTAAAATATCTTACATTTTATAAATATTTGAAATATCTTACCCACTATAAATATTTAAAATATCTACCAACTATAAATATTTAAAATATCTTACATTCTATAAATATTTAAAATGTCTTACATTCTATAAATATTTAAAATATCTTACATTCTATAAATATTTAAATATCTTACATTTTATAAATATTTAAAATATCTTACAATCTATAAATATTTAAAATATCTTACATTCTATAAATATTTAAATATCTTACATCTATAAATATTTAAATATCTTACATTCTATAAATATTTAAAACATCTTACAATCTATAAATATTTAAAATATCTTACATTCTATAAATATTTAAAATATCTTACATTTTATAAATATTTAAAATATCTTACCCACTATAAATATTTAAAATATCTTACAATCTATAAATATTTAAAATATCTTACATTCTATAAATATTTAAAATATCTTACATTCTATAAATATTTAAAATATCTTACATTCTATAAATATTTAAAATATCTTACAATCTATAAATATTTTATAATATCTTACATTCTATAAATATTTAAAATATCTTACATTTTATAAATATTTAAAATATCTTACCCACTATAAATATTTAAAATATCTTACATTCTATAAATATTTAAAATATCTTACATTCTATAAATATTTAAAATATCTTACATTCTATAAATATTTAAAATATATTACATTTTATAAATATTTGAAATATCTTACCCACTATAAATATTTAAAATATCTTACCAACTATAAATATTTAAAATATCTTACATTCTATAAATATTTAAAATGTCTTACATTCTATAAATATTTAAAATATCTTACATTCTATAAATATTTAAAATATCTTACATTTTATAAATATTTAAAATATCTTACAATCTATAAATATTTAAAATATCTTACATTCTATAATATTTAAAATATCTTACCCACTATAAATATTTAAAATATCTTACAATCTATAAATATTTAAAATATCTTACCCACTATAAATATTTAAAACATCTTACATTCTATAAATATTTAAAATATCTTACATTCTATAAATATTTAAAATATCTTACCCACTATAAATATTTAAAATATCTTACATTCTATAAATATTTAAAATATCTACATTTTATAAATATTTGAAATATCTTACCCACTATAAATATTTAAAATATCTTACCAACTATAAATATTTAAAATATCTTACATTCTATAAATATTTAAAATATCTTACATTCTATAAATATTTAAAATATCTTACTCTCTTTAAATATTTAAAATATCTTACCCACTATAAATATTTAAAATATCTTACCCACTATAAATATTTAAAATATCTTACCATCTATAAATATTTAAAATGTCTTACAATCTATAAATATTTAAAATATCTTACTCTCTTTAAATATTTAAAATGTCTTACAATCTATAAATATTTAAAATATCTTACATTCTATAATATTTAAAATATCTTACATTTATAAATATTTAAAATATCTTACATTCTATAAATATTTAAAATGTCTTACATTCTATAAATATTTAAAATATCTTACAATCTATAAATATTTAAAATATCTTACATTTTATAATATTTAAAATATCTTACCCACTATAAATATTTAAAATATCTTACATTCTATAAATATTTAAAATATCTTACCCACTATAAATATTTAAAATATCTTACATTCTATAAATATTTAAAATATCTTACATTCTATAAATATTTAAAATATCTTACATTCTATAAATATTTAAAATATCTTACATTCTATAAATATTTAAAATATCTTACAATCTATAAATATTTAAAATATCTTACATTTTATAAATATTTAAAATATCTTACCTACTATAAATATTTAAAATATCTTACATTCTATAAATATTAAAATATCTTACATTCTATAAATATTTAAAATATCTTACATTCTATAAATATTTAAAATATCTTACCCACTATAAAATATTTAAAATATCTTACATTCTATAAATATTTAAAATATCTTACATTCTATAAATATTTAAAATATCTTACCCACTATAAATATTTAAAATATCTTACATTCTATAAATATTTAAAATATCTTACCATCTATAAATATTTAAAATATCTTACCATCTATAAATATTTAAATTATCTTACATTCTATAAATATTTAAAATATCTTACCCACTATAAATATTTAAAATATCTTACATTCTATAAATATTTAAATGTCTTACCAACTATAAATATTTAAAATATCTTACATTCTATAAATATTTAAAATGTCTTACATTCTATAAATATTTAAAATATCTTACATTCTATAAATATTTAAAATATCTTACCCACTATAAATATTTAAAATATCTTACATTCTATAAATATTTAAAATATCTTACATTCTATAAATATTTAAAATATCTTACATTCTATAAATATTTAAAATATCTTACAATCTTATAAATATTTAAAATATCTTACCCACTATAAATTATTAAAACATCTTACATTCTATAAATATTTAAAATATCTTACCATCTATAAATATTTAAAATATCTTACTATCTATAAATATTTAAAACATCTTACATTCTATAAATATTTAAAATATCTTACCATCTATAAATATTTAAAATATCTTACTATCTATAAATATTTAAAATATCTTACATTTTATAAATATTTAAAATATCTTACCCACTATAAATATTTAAAATATCTTAAATTCTATAAATATTTAAAACATTTTACTCTCCTTAAATATTTAAAATATCTTACCCACTATAAATATTTAAAATATCTTACATTCTTATAATATTTAAAATATCTTACCATCTATAAATATTTAAAATATCTTACCAACTATAAATATTTAAAATATCTTACATTCTATAAATATTTAAAATATCTTACAATCTATAAATATTTAAAATATCTTACATTCTATAAATATTTAAAATATCTTACATTTTATAAATATTTGAAAATATCTTACCCACTATAAATATTTAAAATATCTTACCAACTATAAATATTTAAAATATCTTACATTCTATAAATATTTAAAATATCTTACATTCTATAAATATTTAAAATATCTTACATTCTATAAATATTTAAAATATCTTACATTCTATAAATATTTAAAATATCTTACATTCTATAAATATTTAAAATATCTTACATTTTATAAATATTTAAAATATCTTACAATCTATAAATATTTAAAATATCTTACATTCTATAAATATTTAAAAAATCTTACCCACTATAAATATTTAAAATATCTTACATTCTATAAATATTTAAAATATCTTACATTCTATAAATATTTAAAATATCTTACTTTCTATAAATATTTAAAATATCTTACATTCTATAAATATTTAAAATGTCTTACATTCTATAAATATTTAAAATGTCTTACATTCTATAAATATTTAAAATATCTTACCCACTATAAATATTTAAAATATCTTACATTCTATAAATATTTAAAATATCTTACAATCTATAAATATTTAAAATATCTTACAATCTATAAATATTTAAAATATCTTACATTCTATAAATATTTAAAAAATCTTACCCACTATAAATATTTAAAATATCTTACATTCTATAAATATTTAAAATATCTTACATTCTATAAATATTTAAAATATCTTACTTTCTATAAATATTTAAAATATCTTACTTTCTAATAAATATTTAAAATATCTTACATTCTATAAATATTTAAAATGTCTTACATTCTATAAATATTTAAAATATCTTACCCACTATAAATATTTAAAATATCTTACATTCTATAAATATTTAAAATATCTTACAATCTATAAATATTTAAAATATCTTACATTCTATAAATATTTAAAACATCTTACATTCTATAAATATTTAAAACATCTTACATTCTATAAATATTAAAATATCTTACATTTTATAAATATTTAAAATATCTTACAATCTATAAATATTTAAAATATCTTACATTCTATAAATATTTAAAAAATCTTACCCACTATAAATATTTAAAATATCTTACATTCTATAAATATTTAAAATATCTTACCATCTATAAATATTTAAAATATCTTACCATCTATAAATATTTAAAATATCTTACCAACT
>CAMPDV010004031.1:0-36136 GCA_946699065.1 Loxodes magnus
ACTTCTCAAAGCATACTCCTTAAAACTTAATCTCTATCTTCTTTTCTTACTTTACTTCTTCACTTTTCTAAATACTTATTACTTCTCAAAGCATACTCCTAAAAACTTAATCTCTATCTTCTTTTCTTACTTTACTTATTCACTTTTCAAAATACTTATTACTTCTCAAAGCATACTCTTTAAAACTAAAATTCTATCTTCTTTTCTTACTTTACTTCTTCACTTTTCTAAATACTTAATACTTTTCAATGCATACTACTTAAATCTGAAATTCTATCTTCTTTTCTTACTTTACTTCTTCACTTTTCAAAATACTTATTACTTCTCAAAGCATACTCCTAAAAACTTAATCTCTATCTTCTTTTCTTACTTTACTTCTTCACTTTTCAAAATAATTATTACTTCTCAAAGCATACTCCTTAAAACCGAAATTCTATCTTCTTTTCTTACTTTACTTCTTCACTTTTCTAAATACTTATTACTTCTCAAAGCATACTACTTAAAACTTAATCAATATCTTCTTTTCTTACTCTACTTCTTCACCTTTTCTAAATACTCATTACTTCGCAAAGCATACTCCTTAAAACTGAAATTCTATCTTAATTTCTTAATTTACTTCTTCACTTTTCTAAATACTCATTACTTCGCAAAGCATAATACTTAAAACTGAAATTCTATCTTCTTTTCTTACTTTACTTCTTTACTTTTCTAAATACTTATTACTTCTCAAAGCATACTACTTAAAACTAAAATTCTATCTTCTTTTCTTACTTTACTTCTTCACTTTTCAAAATAATTATTACTTCTCAAAGCATACTACTTAAAACTAAAATTCTATCTTCTTTTCTTACTTTACTTCTTCACTTTTCAAAATACTTATTACTTCTCAAAGCATACTCCTTAAAACCGAAATTCTATCTTCTTTTCTTACTTTACTTCTTCACTTTTCAAAATAATTATTACTTCTCAAAGCATACTCCTTAAAACTTAATCTCTATCTTCTTTTCTTACTTTACTTCTTCACTTTTCTAAATACTTATTACTTCTCAAAGCATACTCCTAAAAACTTAATCTCTATCTTCTTTTCTTACTTTACTTCTTCACTTTTCAAAATAATTATTACTTCTCAAAGCATACTACTTAAAACTTAATCTATATCTTCTTTTCTTACTTTACTTCTTCACTTTTCTAAATAATATTTACTTCTCAAAGCATACTCTTTAAAACTAAAATTCTATCTTCTTTTCTTACTTTACTTCTTCACTTTTCTAAATACTTAATACTTCTCAAAGCATACTCTTTAAAACTAAAATTCTATCTTCTTTTCTTACTTTACTTCTTCACTTTTCTAAATACTTATTACTTCTCAAAGCATACTCTTTAAAACTAAAATTCTATCTTCTTTTCTTACTTTACTTCTTTACTTTTCTAAATACTTATTACTTCTCAAAGCATACTCCTAAAAACTTAATCTCTATCTTCTTTTCTTACTTTACTTCTTCACTTTTCTAAATACTTATTACTTCTCAAAGCATACGCTTTAAAACTAAAATTCTATCTTCTTTTCTTACTTTACTTCTTCACTTTTCAAAATAATTATTACTTCTCAAAGCATACTCTTTAAAACTTAATCTCTATCTTCGTTGCTTACTTTACTTCTTCACTTTTCTAAATACTTATTACTTCTCAAAGCATACTCCTTAAAACTTAATCTCTATCTTCTTTTCTTACTTTACTTCTTCACTTTTCAAAATAATTATTACTTCTCAAAGCATACTACTTAAAACTTAATCTCTATCTTCTTTTCTTACTTTACTTCTTCACTTTTCTAAATAATTATTACTTCTCAAAGCATACTTTTTAAAACTTAATCTCTATCTTCTTTTCTTACTTTACTTCTTCACCTTTAAAAATACTTATTACTTCTCAAAGCATACTCCTAAAAACTTAATCTCTATCTTCTTTTCTTACTTTACTTCTTCACTTTTCAAAATAATTATTACTTCTCAAAGCATACTTTTTAAAACTAAAATTCTATCTTCTTTTTTACTTTACTTCTTTACTTTTCTAAATAATTATTACTTCTCAAAGCATACTCCTAAAAACTAAAATTCTATCTTCTTTTCTTACTTTACTTCTTCACTTTTCAAAATAATTATTACTGCTCAATGCATACTCCTAAAAACTTAATCTCTATCTTCTTTTCTTACTTTACTTCTTCACTTTTCAAAATAATTATTACTTCTCAAAGCATACTTTTTAAAACTAAAATTCTATCTTCTTTTCTTACTTTACTTCTTTACTTTTCTAAATAATTATTACTTCTCAAAGCATACTCCTAAAAACTAAAATTCTATCTTCTTTTCTTACTTTACTTCTTCACTTTTCAAAATAATTATTACTTCTCAAAGCATAATACTTAAAACTTAATCTATATCTTCTTTTCTTACTCTACTTCTTCACTCTTCAAAATAATTATTACTTCTCAAAGCATACTCTTTAAATCTGAAATTCTATCTTCTTTTCTTACTTTACTTCTTCACTTTTCTAAATACTTATTACTTCTCAAAGCATACTCATTAAAACTGAAATTCTATCTTCTTTTCTTACTTTACTTCTTCACTTTTCTAAATACTTATTACTTCTCAAAGCATACTCTTTAAAACTAAAATTCTATCTTCTTTTCTTACTTTACTTCTTCACTTTTCAAAATAATTATTACTTCTCAAAGCATACTCCTAAAAACTTAATCTCTATCTTCTTTTCTTACTTTACTTCTTTACTTTTCTAAATAATTATTACTTCTCAAAGCATACTCCTAAAAACTTAATCTCTATCTTCTTTTCTTACTTTACTTCTTCACTTTTCTAAATAATTATTACTTCTCAAAGCATACTACTTAAAACTTAATCAATATCTTCTTTTCTTACTCTACTTCTTCCCTTTTCAAAATACTTATTACTTCTCAAAGCATACTCCTAAAAACTTAATCTCTATCTTCTTTTCTTACTTTACTTCTTCACTTTTCAAAATAATTATTACTTCTCAAAGCATACTTTTTAAAACTAAAATTCTATCTTCTTTTCTTACTTTACTTCTTCACTTTTCTAAATAATTATTACTTCTCAAAGCATACTCTTTAAAACTAAAATTCTATCTTCTTTTCTTACTTTACTTCTTCACTTTTCAAAATAATAATTACTGCTCAATGCATACTCCTAAAAACTTAATCTCTATCTTCTTTTCTTACTTTACTTCTTCACTTTTCTAAATACTTATTACTTCTCAAAGCATACTCTTTAAAACTAAAATTCTATCTTCTTTTCTTACTTTACTTCTTCACTTTTCTAAATACTTATTACTTCTCAAAGCATACTCCTAAAAACTTAATCTCTATCTTCTTTTCTTACTTTACTTCTTCACTTTTCTAAATACTTATTACTTCTCAAAGCATACGCTTTAAAACTAAAATTCTATCTTCTTTTCTTACTTTACTTCTTCACTTTTCAAAATAATTATTACTTCTCAAAGCATACTCTTTAAAACTTAATCTCTATCTTCGTTGCTTACTTTACTTCTTCACTTTTCTAAATACTTATTACTTCTCAAAGCATACTACTTAAAACTTAATCTCTATCTTCTTTTCTTACTTTACTTCTTCACTTTTCAAAATAATTATTACTTCTCAAAGCATACTACTTAAAACTTAATCTCTATCTTCTTTTCTTACTTTACTTCTTCACTTTTCTAAATAATTATTACTTCTCAAAGCATACTTTTTAAAACTTAATCTCTATCTTCTTTTCTTACTTTACTTCTTCACCTTTAAAAATACTTATTACTTCTCAAAGCATACTCCTAAAAACTTAATCTCTATCTTCTTTTCTTACTTTACTTCTTCACTTTTCAAAATACTTATTACTTCTCAAAGCATACTACTTAAAACTTAATCTATATCTTCTTTTCTTACTCTACTTCTTCACTCTTCAAAATAATTATTACTTCTCAAAGCATACTCTTTAAAACTGAAATTCTATCTTCTTTTCTTACTTTACTTCTTCACTTTTCAAAATAATTATTACTTCTCAAAGCATACTACTTAAAACTAAAATTCTATCTTCTTTTCTTACTTTACTTCTTCACTTTTCAAAATACTTATTACTTCTCAAAGCATACTCCTTAAAACCGAAATTCTATCTTCTTTTCTTACTTTACTTCTTCACTTTTCAAAAAAATTATTACTTCTCAAAGCATACTCCTTAAAACTTAATCTCTATCTTCTTTTCTTACTTTACTTCTTCACTTTTCTAAATACTTATTACTTCTCAAAGCATACTCCTAAAAACTTAATCTCTATCTTCTTTTCTTACTTTACTTCTTCACTTTTCAAAATAATTATTACTTCTCAAAGCATACTACTTAAAACTTAATCTATATCTTCTTTTCTTACTTTACTTCTTCACTTTTCTAAATAATATTTACTTCTCAAAGCATACTCTTTAAAACTAAAATTCTATCTTCTTTTCTTACTTTACTTCTTCACTTTTCTAAATACTTAATACTTCTCAATGCATACTCATTAAAACTGAAATTCTATCTTCTTTTCTTACTTTACTTCTTCACTTTTCTAAATACTTATTACTTCTCAAAGCATACTCTTTAAAACTAAAATTCTATCTTCTTTTCTTACTTTACTTCTTTACTTTTCTAAATACTTATTACTTCTCAAAGCATACTCCTAAAAACTTAATCTCTATCTTCTTTTCTTACTTTACTTCTTCACTTTTCTAAATACTTATTACTTCTCAAAGCATACGCTTTAAAACTAAAATTCTATCTTCTTTTCTTACTTTACTTCTTCACTTTTCAAAAAAATTATTACTTCTCAAAGCATACTCCTTAAAACTTAATCTCTATCTTCGTTGCTTACTTTACTTCTTCACTTTTCAAAATAATTATTACTTCTCAAAGCATACTACTTAAAACTTAATCTCTATCTTCTTTTCTTACTTTACTTCTTCACTTTTCTAAATACTTATTACTTCTCAAAGCATACTCTTTAAAACTAAAATTCTATCTTCTTTTCTTACTTTACTTCTTCACTTTTCTAAATAATTATTACTTCTCAAAGCATACTCTTTAAAACTTAATCTCTATCTTCGTTGCTTACTTTACTTCTTCACTTTTCTAAATACTTATTACTTCTCAAAGCATACTACTTAAAACTTAATCTCTATCTTCTTTTCTTACTTTACTTCTTCACTTTTCAAAATAATTATTACTTCTCAAAGCATACTACTTAAAACTTAATCTCTATCTTCTTTTCTTACTTTACTTCTTCACCTTTAAAAATACTTATTACTTCTCAAAGCATACTCTTTAAAACTGAAATTCTATCTTCTTTTCTTACTTTACTTCTTCACCTTTAAAAATACTTATTACTTCTCAAAGCATACTCCTAAAAACTTAATCTCTATCTTCTTTTCTTACTTTACTTCTTCACTTTTCTAAATAATTATTACTTCTCAAAGCATACTCATTAAAACTAAAATTCTATCTTCTTTTCTTACTTTACTTTTTCACTTTTCTAAATACTTATTACTTCTCAAAGCATACGCTTTAAAACTAAAATTCTATCTTCTTTTCTTACTTTACTTCTTCACTCTTCAAAATAATTATTACTTCTCAAAGCATACTCTTTAAAACTTAATCTCTATCTTCGTTGCTTACTTTACTTCTTCACTTTTCAAAATAATTATTACTTCTCAAAGCATACTACTTAAAACTTAATCTCTATCTTCTTTTCTTACTTTACTTCTTCACTTTTCAAAATAATTATTACTTCTCAAAGCATACTACTTAAAACTTAATCTCTATCTTCTTTTCTTACTTTACTTCTTCACTTTTCTAAATACTAATTACTTCTCAAAGCATACTTTTTAAAACTTAATCTCTATCTTCTTTTCTTACTTTACTTCTTCACCTTTAAAAATACTTATTACTTCTCAAAGCATACTCCTAAAAACTTAATCTCTATCTTCTTTTCTTACTTTACTTCTTCACTTTTCAAAATAATTATTACTTCTCAAAGCATACTTTTTAAAACTAAAATTCTATCTTCTTTTCTTACTTTACTTCTTTACTTTTCTAAATAATTATTACTTCTCAAAGCATACTCCTAAAAACTAAAATTCTATCTTCTTTTCTTACTTTACTTCTTTGCTTTTCTAAATACTTATTACTTCTCAAAGCATAATACTTAAAACTTAATCTATATCTTCTTTTCTTACTCTACTTCTTCACTCTTCAAAATAATTATTACTTCTCAAAGCATACTCTTTAAATCTGAAATTCTATCTTCTTTTCTTACTTTACTTCTTCACTTTTCCAAATAATTATTACTTCTCAAAGCATACTCATTAAAACTGAAATTCTATCTTCTTTTCTTACTTTACTTCTTCACTTTTCTAAATACTTAATACTTCTCAAAGCATACTTTTTAAAACTAAAATTCTATCTTCTTTTCTTACTTTACTTCTTCACTTTTCTAAATAATTATTACTTCTCAAAGCATACTTTTTAAACTGAAATTCTATCTTCTTTTCTTACTTTACTTCTTCACTTTTCAAAATAATTATTACTTCTCAAAGCATACTCCTAAAAACTTAATCTCTATCTTCTTTTCTTACTTTACTTCTTCACTTTTCTAAATAATTATTACTTCTCAAAGCATACTACTTAAAACTTAATCAATATCTTCTTTTCTTACTCTACTTCTTCCCTTTTCAAAATACTTATTACTTCTCAAAGCATACTCCTAAAAACTTAATCTCTATCTTCTTTTCTTACTTTACTTCTTCACTTTTCTAAATACTTAATACTTCTCAAAGCATACTTTTTAAAACTAAAATTCTATCTTCTTTTCTTACTTTACTTCTTCACTTTTCTAAATAATTATTACTTCTCAAAGCATACTCTTTAAAACTAAAATTCTATCTTCTTTTCTTACTTTACTTCTTCACTTTTCAAAATAATAATTACTGCTCAATGCATACTCCTAAAAACTTAATCTCTATCTTCTTTTCTTACTTTACTTCTTCACTTTTCAAAATAATTATTACTTCTCAAAGCATAATACTTAAAACTTAATCTATATCTTCTTTTCTTACTCTACTTCTTCACTCTTCAAAATAATTATTACTTCTCAAAGCATACTCTTTAAATCTGAAATTCTATCTTCTTTTCTTACTTTACTTCTTCACTTTTCCAAATAATTATTACATCTCAAAGCATACTCCTAAAAACTTAATCTCTATCTTCTTTTCTTACTTTACTTCTTCACTTTTCAAAATACTTATTACTTCTCAAAGCATACTACTTAAAACTTAATCTATATCTTCTTTTCTTACTCTACTTCTTCACTCTTCAAAATAATTATTACTTCTCAAAGCATACTCTTTAAAACTGAAATTCTATCTTCTTTTCTTACTTTACTTCTTCACTTTTCTAAATAATTATTACTTCTCAAAGCATACTCTTTAAAACTAAAATTCTATCTTCTTTTCTTACTTTACTTCTTCACTTTTCAAAATAATTATTACTGCTCAATGCATACTCCTAAAAACTTAATCTCTATCTTCTTTTCTTACTTTACTTCTTCACTCTTCAAAATAATTATTACTTCTCAAAGCATACTCTTTAAATCTGAAATTCTATCTTCTTTTCTTACTTTACTTCTTCACTTTTCCAAATAATTATTACATCTCAAAGCATACTCCTAAAAACTTAATCTCTATCTTCTTTTCTTACTTTACTTCTTCACTTTTCAAAATACTTATTACTTCTCAAAGCATACTACTTAAAACTTAATCTATATCTTCTTTTCTTACTCTACTTCTTCACTCTTCAAAATAATTATTACTTCTCAAAGCATACTCCTAAAAACTTAATCTCTATCTTCTTTTCTTACTTTACTTCTTCACTTTTCTAAATAATTATTACTTCTCAAAGCATACTCCTAAAAACTTAATCTCTATCTTCTTTTCTTACTTTACTTCTTCACTTTTCAAAATACTTATTACTTCTCAAAGCATACTCATTAAAACTAAAATTCTATCTTCTTTTCTTACTTTACTTCTTCACTTTTCTAAATACTTATTACTTCTCAAAGCATACTCCTAAAAACTCAAATTCTATCTTCTTTTCTTACTTTACTTCTTCACTTTTCAAAATACTTATTACTTCTCAAAGCATACTCTTTAAAACTAAAATTCTATCTTCTTTTCTTACTTTACTTCTTCACTTTTCTAAATAATTATTACTTCTCAAAGCATTCTCCTAAAAACTTAATCTATATCTTCTTTTCTTACTCTACTTCTTCACTCTTCAAAATAATTATTACTTCTCAAAGCATACTCCTAAAAACTTAATCTCTATCTTCTTTTCTTACTTTACTTCTTCACTTTTCTAAATACTTATTACTTCTCAAAGCATACTCCTAAAAACTTAATCTCCATCTTCTTTTCTTACTTTACTTCTTTACTTTTCAAAATAATTATTACTTCTCAAAGCATACTACTTAAAACTTAATCTCTATCTTCTTTTCTTACTTTACTTCTTTACTTTTCTAAATACTTATTACTTCTCAAAGCATACTCCTAAAAACTAAAATTCTATCTTCTTTTCTTACTCTACTTCTTCACTCTTCAAAATAATTATTACTTCTCAAAGCATACTCCTAAAAACTTAATCTCTATCTTCTTTTCTTACTTTACTTCTTTACTTTTCTAAATACTTAATACTTCTCAAAGCATACTCCTAAAAACTTAATCTCTATCTTCGTTGCTTACTTTACTTCTTCACTTTTCTAAATACTTATTACTTCTCAAAGCATACTCCTAAAAACTTAATTCTATCTTCTTTTCTTACTTTACTTCTTCACTTTTCTAAATAATTATTACTTCTCAAAGCATACTCTTTAAAACTAAAATTCTATCTTCTTTTCTTACTTTACTTCTTCACTTTTCAAAATACTTATTACTTCTCAAAGCATAATACTTAAAACTGAAATTCTATCTTCTTTTCTTACTTTACTTCTTCACTTTTCTAAATACTTATTGCTTCTCAAAGCATACTCTTTAAAACTAAAATTCTATCTTCTTTTCTTACTTTACTTCTTTGCTTTTCTAAATACTTATTACTTCTCAAAGCATACTCCTAAAAACTTAATCTCCATCTTCTTTTCTTACTTTACTTCTTTACTTTTCAAAATAATTATTACTTCTCAAAGCATACTACTTAAAACTTAATCTCTATCTTCTTTTCTTACTTTACTTCTTTACTTTTCTAAATACTTATTACTTCTCAAAGCATACTCCTAAAAACTAAAATTCTATCTTCTTTTCTTACTCTACTTCTTCACTCTTCAAAATAATTATTACTTCTCAAAGCATACTCCTAAAAACTTAATCTCTATCTTCTTTTCTTACTTTACTTCTTTACTTTTCTAAATACTTAATACTTCTCAAAGCATACTCCTAAAAACTTAATCTCTATCTTCGTTGCTTACTTTACTTCTTCACTTTTCTAAATAATTATTACTTCTCAAAGCATACTCTTTAAATCTGAAATTCTATCTTCTTTTCTTACTTTACTTCTTCACTTTTCTAAATACTTATTACTTCTCAAAGCATACTCATTAAAACTGAAATTCTATCTTCTTTTCTTACTTTACTTCTTCACTTTTCTAAATACTTAATACTTCTCAAAGCATACTTTTTAAAACTTAATCTCTATCTTCTTTTCTTACTTTACTTCTTCACTTTTCTAAATAATTATTACTTCTCAAAGCATACTACTTAAAACTTAATCAATATCTTCTTTTCTTACTCTACTTCTTCCCTTTTCAAAATACTTATTACTTCTCAAAGCATACTCCTAAAAACTTAATCTCTATCTTCTTTTCTTACTTTACTTCTTCACTTTTCTAAATACTTAATACTTCTCAAAGCATACTTTTTAAAACTAAAATTCTATCTTCTTTTCTTACTTTACTTCTTCACTTTTCAAAATAATTATTACTTCTCAAAGCATACTCCTAAAAACTTAATCTCTATCTTCTTTTCTTACTTTACTTCTTCACTTTTCTAAATAATTATTACTTCTCAAAGCATACTACTTAAAACTTAATCAATATCTTCTTTTCTTACTCTACTTCTTCCCTTTTCAAAATACTTATTACTTCTCAAAGCATACTCCTAAAAACTTAATCTCTATCTTCTTTTCTTACTTTACTTCTTCACTTTTCTAAATACTTAATACTTCTCAAAGCATACTTTTTAAAACTAAAATTCTATCTTCTTTTCTTACTTTACTTCTTCACTTTTCTAAATAATTATTACTTCTCAAAGCATACTCTTTAAAACTAAAATTCTATCTTCTTTTCTTACTTTACTTCTTCACTTTTCAAAATAATAATTACTGCTCAATGCATACTCCTAAAAACTTAATCTCTATCTTCTTTTCTTACTTTACTTCTTCACTTTTCAAAATAATTATTACTTCTCAAAGCATACTACTTAAAACTTAATCTATATCTTCTTTTCTTACTCTACTTCTTCACTCTTCAAAATAATTATTACTTCTCAAAGCATACTCTTTAAATCTGAAATTCTATCTTCTTTTCTTACTTTACTTCTTCACTTTTCCAAATAATTATTACATCTCAAAGCATACTCCTAAAAACTTAATCTCTATCTTCTTTTCTTACTTTACTTCTTCACTTTTCAAAATACTTATTACTTCTCAAAGCATACTACTTAAAACTTAATCTATATCTTCTTTTCTTACTCTACTTCTTCACTCTTCAAAATAATTATTACTTCTCAAAGCATACTCTTTAAAACTGAAATTCTATCTTCTTTTCTTACTTTACTTCTTCACTTTTCTAAATAATTATTACTTCTCAAAGCATACTCTTTAAAACTAAAATTCTATCTTCTTTTCTTACTTTACTTCTTCACTTTTCAAAATAATTATTACTGCTCAATGCATACTCCTAAAAACTTAATCTCTATCTTCTTTTCTTACTTTACTTCTTCACTCTTCAAAATAATTATTACTTCTCAAAGCATACTCTTTAAATCTGAAATTCTATCTTCTTTTCTTACTTTACTTCTTCACTTTTCCAAATAATTATTACATCTCAAAGCATACTCCTAAAAACTTAATCTCTATCTTCTTTTCTTACTTTACTTCTTCACTTTTCAAAATACTTATTACTTCTCAAAGCATACTACTTAAAACTTAATCTATATCTTCTTTTCTTACTCTACTTCTTCACTCTTCAAAATAATTATTACTTCTCAAAGCATACTCCTAAAAACTTAATCTCTATCTTCTTTTCTTACTTTACTTCTTCACTTTTCTAAATAATTATTACTTCTCAAAGCATACTCCTAAAAACTTAATCTCTATCTTCTTTTCTTACTTTACTTCTTCACTTTTCAAAATACTTATTACTTCTCAAAGCATACTCATTAAAACTAAAATTCTATCTTCTTTTCTTACTTTACTTCTTCACTTTTCTAAATACTTATTACTTCTCAAAGCATACTCCTAAAAACTCAAATTCTATCTTCTTTTCTTACTTTACTTCTTCACTTTTCAAAATACTTATTACTTCTCAAAGCATACTCTTTAAAACTAAAATTCTATCTTCTTTTCTTACTTTACTTCTTCACTTTTCTAAATAATTATTACTTCTCAAAGCATTCTCCTAAAAACTTAATCTATATCTTCTTTTCTTACTCTACTTCTTCACTCTTCAAAATAATTATTACTTCTCAAAGCATACTCCTAAAAACTTAATCTCTATCTTCTTTTCTTACTTTACTTCTTCACTTTTCTAAATACTTATTACTTCTCAAAGCATACTCCTAAAAACTTAATCTCCATCTTCTTTTCTTACTTTACTTCTTTACTTTTCAAAATAATTATTACTTCTCAAAGCATACTACTTAAAACTTAATCTCTATCTTCTTTTCTTACTTTACTTCTTTACTTTTCTAAATACTTATTACTTCTCAAAGCATACTCCTAAAAACTAAAATTCTATCTTCTTTTCTTACTCTACTTCTTCACTCTTCAAAATAATTATTACTTCTCAAAGCATACTCCTAAAAACTTAATCTCTATCTTCTTTTCTTACTTTACTTCTTTACTTTTCTAAATACTTAATACTTCTCAAAGCATACTCCTAAAAACTTAATCTCTATCTTCGTTGCTTACTTTACTTCTTCACTTTTCTAAATACTTATTACTTCTCAAAGCATACTCCTAAAAACTTAATTCTATCTTCTTTTCTTACTTTACTTCTTCACTTTTCTAAATAATTATTACTTCTCAAAGCATACTCTTTAAAACTAAAATTCTATCTTCTTTTCTTACTTTACTTCTTCACTTTTCAAAATACTTATTACTTCTCAAAGCATAATACTTAAAACTGAAATTCTATCTTCTTTTCTTACTTTACTTCTTCACTTTTCTAAATACTTATTGCTTCTCAAAGCATACTCTTTAAAACTAAAATTCTATCTTCTTTTCTTACTTTACTTCTTTGCTTTTCTAAATACTTATTACTTCTCAAAGCATACTCCTAAAAACTTAATCTCCATCTTCTTTTCTTACTTTACTTCTTTACTTTTCAAAATAATTATTACTTCTCAAAGCATACTCCTAAAAACTAAAATTCTATCTTCTTTTCTTACTCTACTTCTTCACTCTTCAAAATAATTATTACTTCTCAAAGCATACTCCTAAAAACTTAATCTCTATCTTCTTTTCTTACTTTACTTCTTTACTTTTCTAAATAATTATTACTTCTCAAAGCATACTCCTAAAAACTTAATCTCTATCTTCGTTGCTTACTTTACTTCTTCACTTTTCTAAATACTTATTACTTCTCAAAGCATACTCCTAAAAACTTAATTCTATCTTCTTTTCTTACTTTACTTCTTCACTTTTCTAAATAATTATTACTTCTCAAAGCATACTCTTTAAAACTAAAATTCTATCTTCTTTTCTTACTTTACTTCTTCACTTTTCAAAATACTTATTACTTCTCAAAGCATAATACTTAAAACTGAAATTCTATCTTCTTTTCTTACTTTACTTCTTCACTTTTCTAAATACTTATTGCTTCTCAAAGCATACTCTTTAAAACTAAAATTCTATCTTCTTTTCTTACTTTACTTCTTTGCTTTTCTAAATACTTATTACTTCTCAAAGCATACTCCTAAAAACTTAATCTCTATCTTCTTTTCTTACTTTACTTCTTCACTTTTCTAAATACTTATTACTTCTCAAAGCATACTCTTTAAAACTAAAATTCTATCTTCTTTTCTTACTTTACTTCTTCACTTTTCAAAATACTTATTACTTCTCAAAGCATACTCTTTAAAACTGAAATTCTATCTTCTTTTCTTACTTTACTTCTTCACCTTTAAAAATACTTATTACTTCTCAAAGCATACTCCTAAAAACTTAATCTCTATCTTCTTTTCTTACTTTACTTCTTCACTTTTCAAAATAATTATTACTTCTCAAAGCATACTTTTTAAAACTAAAATTCTATCTTCTTTTCTTACTTTACTTCTTCACTTTTCAAAATACTTATTACTTCTCAAAGCATACTCATTAAAACTAAAATTCTATCTTCTTTTCTTACTTTACTTCTTCACTTTTCTAAATACTTAATACTTCTCAAAGCATACTCCTAAAAACTTAATCTATATCTTCTTTTCTTACTCTACTTCTTCCCTTTTCAAAATACTTATCACTTCTCAAAGCATACTCCTAAAAACTTAATCTCTATCTTCTTTTCTTACTTTACTTCTTTACTTTTCTAAATACTTATTACTTCTCAAAGCATACTCTTTAAAACTTAATCTCTATCTTCTTTTCTTACTTTACTTCTTTACTTTTCTAAATACTTATTACTTCTCAAAGCATACTCTTTAAAACTTAATCTCTATCTTCTTTTCTTACTTTACTTCTTTACTTTTACAAATACTTATTACTTCTCAAAGCATACTCATTAAAACTGAAATTCTATCTTCTTTTCTTACTTTACTTCTTTACTTTTACAAATACTTATTACTTCTCAAAGCATACTCCTTAAAACCGAAATTCTATCTTCTTTTCTTACTTTACTTCTTCACTTTTCAAAATAATTATTACTTCTCAAAGCATACTACTTAAAACTTAATCTATATCTTCTTTTCTTACTTTACTTCTTCACTTTTCAAAATACTTATTACTTCTCAAAGCATACTCTTTAAAACTTAATCTATATCTTCTTTTCTTACTCTACTTCTTCACTCTTCAAAATAATTATTACTTCTCAAAGCATACTCTTTAAAACTGAAATTCTATCTTCTTTTCTTACTTTACTTCTTCACTTTTCTAAATAATTATTACTTCTCAAAGCATACTCTTTAAAACTAAAATTCTATCTTCTTTTCTTACTTTACTTCTTCACTTTTCAAAATAATTATTACTGCTCAATGCATACTCCTAAAAACTTAATCTCTATCTTCTTTTCTTACTTTACTTCTTCACTCTTCAAAATAATTATTACTTCTCAAAGCATACTCTTTAAATCTGAAATTCTATCTTCTTTTCTTACTTTACTTCTTCACTTTTCCAAATAATTATTACATCTCAAAGCATACTCCTAAAAACTTAATCTCTATCTTCTTTTCTTACTTTACTTCTTCACTTTTCAAAATACTTATTACTTCTCAAAGCATACTACTTAAAACTTAATCTATATCTTCTTTTCTTACTCTACTTCTTCACTCTTCAAAATAATTATTACTTCTCAAAGCATACTTTTTAAAACTAAAATTCTATCTTCTTTTCTTACTTTACTTCTTCACTTTTCTAAATAATTATTACTTCTCAAAGCATACTCCTAAAAACTTAATCTCTATCTTCTTTTCTTACTTTACTTCTTCACTTTTCAAAATACTTATTACTTCTCAAAGCATACTCATTAAAACTAAAATTCTATCTTCTTTTCTTACTTTACTTCTTCACTTTTCTAAATACTTATTACTTCTCAAAGCATACTCCTAAAAACTCAAATTCTATCTTCTTTTCTTAATTTACTTCTTCACTTTTCAAAATACTTATTACTTCTCAAAGCATACTCTTTAAAACTAAAATTCTATCTTCTTTTCTTACTTTACTTCTTCACTTTTCTAAATAATTATTACTTCTCAAAGCATTCTCCTAAAAACTTAATCTATATCTTCTTTTCTTACTCTACTTCTTCACTCTTCAAAATAATTATTACTTCTCAAAGCATACTCCTAAAAACTTAATCTCTATCTTCTTTTCTTACTTTACTTCTTCACTTTTCTAAATACTTATTACTTCTCAAAGCATACTCCTAAAAACTTAATCTCCATCTTCTTTTCTTACTTTACTTCTTTACTTTTCAAAATAATTATTACTTCTCAAAGCATACTACTTAAAACTTAATCTCTATCTTCTTTTCTTACTTTACTTCTTTACTTTTCTAAATACTTATTACTTCTCAAAGCATACTCCTAAAAACTAAAATTCTATCTTCTTTTCTTACTCTACTTCTTCACTCTTCAAAATAATTATTACTTCTCAAAGCATACTCCTAAAAACTTAATCTCTATCTTCTTTTCTTACTTTACTTCTTTACTTTTCTAAATACTTAATACTTCTCAAAGCATACTCCTAAAAACTTAATCTCTATCTTCGTTGCTTACTTTACTTCTTCACTCTTCAAAATAATTATTACTTCTCAAAGCATACTCCTAAAAACTTAATTCTATCTTCTTTTCTTACTTTACTTCTTCACTTTTCTAAATAATTATTACTTCTCAAAGCATACTCTTTAAAACTAAAATTCTATCTTCTTTTCTTACTTTACTTCTTCACTTTTCAAAATACTTATTACTTCTCAAAGCATAATACTTAAAACTGAAATTCTATCTTCTTTTCTTACTTTACTTCTTCACTTTTCTAAATACTTATTGCTTCTCAAAGCATACTCTTTAAAACTAAAATTCTATCTTCTTTTCTTACTTTACTTCTTTGCTTTTCTAAATACTTATTACTTCTCAAAGCATACTCCTAAAAACTTAATCTCCATCTTCTTTTCTTACTTTACTTCTTTACTTTTCAAAATAATTATTACTTCTCAAAGCATACTACTTAAAACTTAATCTCTATCTTCTTTTCTTACTTTACTTCTTTACTTTTCTAAATACTTATTACTTCTCAAAGCATACTCCTAAAAACTAAAATTCTATCTTCTTTTCTTACTCTACTTCTTCACTCTTCAAAATAATTATTACTTCTCAAAGCATACTCCTAAAAACTTAATCTCTATCTTCTTTTCTTACTTTACTTCTTTACTTTTCTAAATACTTAATACTTCTCAAAGCATACTCCTAAAAACTTAATCTCTATCTTCGTTGCTTACTTTACTTCTTCACTTTTCTAAATACTTATTACTTCTCAAAGCATACTCCTAAAAACTTAATTCTATCTTCTTTTCTTACTTTACTTCTTCACTTTTCTAAATAATTATTACTTCTCAAAGCATACTCTTTAAAACTAAAATTCTATCTTCTTTTCTTACTTTACTTCTTCACTTTTCAAAATACTTATTACTTCTCAAAGCATAATACTTAAAACTGAAATTCTATCTTCTTTTCTTACTTTACTTCTTCACTTTTCTAAATACTTATTGCTTCTCAAAGCATACTCTTTAAAACTAAAATTCTATCTTCTTTTCTTACTTTACTTCTTTGCTTTTCTAAATACTTATTACTTCTCAAAGCATACTCCTAAAAACTTAATCTCTATCTTCTTTTCTTACTTTACTTCTTCACTTTTCTAAATACTTATTACTTCTCAAAGCATACTCTTTAAAACTAAAATTCTATCTTCTTTTCTTACTTTACTTCTTCACTTTTCAAAATACTTATTACTTCTCAAAGCATACTCTTTAAAACTGAAATTCTATCTTCTTTTCTTACTTTACTTCTTCACCTTTAAAAATACTTATTACTTCTCAAAGCATACTCCTAAAAACTTAATCTCTATCTTCTTTTCTTACTTTACTTCTTCACTTTTCAAAATAATTATTACTTCTCAAAGCATACTTTTTAAAACTAAAATTCTATCTTCTTTTCTTACTTTACTTCTTCACTTTTCAAAATACTTATTACTTCTCAAAGCATACTCATTAAAACTAAAATTCTATCTTCTTTTCTTACTTTACTTCTTCACTTTTCTAAATACTTAATACTTCTCAAAGCATACTCCTAAAAACTTAATCTCTATCTTCTTTTCTTACTTTACTTCTTTACTTTTCTAAATACTTATTACTTCTCAAAGCATACTCCTAAAAACTTAATCTCTATCTTCTTTTCTTACTTTACTTCTTCAATTTTCTAAATACTTATTACTTCTCAAAGCATACTACTTAAAACTTAATCTATATCTTCTTTTCTTACTTTACTTCTTCACTTTTCAAAATACTTATTACTTCTCAAAGCATACTCTTTAAAACTTAATCTCTATCTTCTTTTCTTACTTTACTTCTTCAATTTTCTAAATACTTATTACTTCTCAAAGCATACTACTTAAAACTTAATCTATATCTTCTTTTCTTACTTTACTTCTTCACTTTTCTAAATACTTATTACTTCTCAAAGCATACTCCTAAAAACTTAATCTCTATCTTCTTTTCTTACTTTACTTCTTCACCTTTAAAAATACTTATTACTTCTCAAAGCATACTCTTTAAAACTTAATCTCTATCTTCTTTTCTTACTTTACTTCTTTACTTTTCTAAATACTTATTACTTCTCAAAGCATACTCTTTAAAACTTAATCTCTATCTTCTTTTCTTACTTTACTTCTTTACTTTTACAAATACTTATTACTTCTCAAAGCATACTCATTAAAACTGAAATTCTATCTTCTTTTCTTACTTTACTTCTTTACTTTTACAAATACTTATTACTTCTCAAAGCATACTCCTTAAAACCGAAATTCTATCTTCTTTTCTTACTTTACTTCTTCACTTTTCAAAATAATTATTACTTCTCAAAGCATACTACTTAAAACTTAATCTATATCTTCTTTTCTTACTTTACTTCTTCACTTTTCAAAATACTTATTACTTCTCAAAGCATACTCTTTAAAACTTAATCTCTATCTTCTTTTCTTACTTTACTTCTTCACCTTTAAAAATACTTATTACTTCTCAAAGCATACTCCTAAAAACTTAATCTCTATCTTCTTTTCTTACTTTACTTCTTCACTTTTCAAAATACTTATTACTTCTCAAAGCATACTACTTAAAACTTAATCTATATCTTCTTTTCTTACTCTACTTCTTCACTCTTCAAAATAATTATTACTTCTCAAAGCATACTCTTTAAAACTGAAATTCTATCTTCTTTTCTTACTTTACTTCTTCACTTTTCAAAATAATTATTACTTCTCAAAGCATACTCCTAAAAACTTAATCTCTATCTTCTTTTCTTACTTTACTTCTTTACTTTTCTAAATACTTAATACTTCTCAAAGCATACTCCTAAAAACTTAATCTCTATCTTCTTTTCTTACTTTACTTCTTTACTTTTCTAAATACTTATTACTGCTCAAAGCATACTCCTAAAAACTTAATCTCTATCTTCTTTTCTTACTTTACTTCTTTACTTTTACAAATACTTATTACTTCTCAAAGCATACTCATTAAAACTGAAATTCTATCTTCTTTTCTTACTTTACTTCTTTACTTTTCTAAATACTTATTACTTCTCAAAGCATACTCCTAAAAACTTAATCTCTATCTTCTTTTCTTACTTTACTTCTTTACTTTTCTAAATACTTATTACTTCTCAAAGCATACTCCTAAAAACTTAATCTCTATCTTCTTTTCTTACTTTACTTCTTTACTTTTCTAAATACTTATTACTGCTCAAAGCATACTCCTAAAAACTTAATCTCTATCTTCTTTTCTTACTTTACTTCTTTACTTTTACAAATACTTATTACTTCTCAAAGCATACTCATTAAAACTGAAATTCTATCTTCTTTTCTTACTTTACTTCTTCACTTTTCAAAATACTTATTACTTCTCAAAGCATACTCCTTAAAACCGAAATTCTATCTTCTTTTCTTACTTTACTTCTTCACTTTTCAAAAAAATTATTACTTCTCAAAGCATACTCCTTAAAACTTAATCTCTATCTTCTTTTCTTACTTTACTTCTTCACTTTTCTAAATACTTATTACTTCTCAAAGCATACTCCTAAAAACTTAATCTCTATCTTCTTTTCTTACTTTACTTCTTCACTTTTCAAAATACTTATTACTTCTCAAAGCATAATACTTAAAACTGAAATTCTATCTTCTTTTCTTACTTTACTTCTTCACTTTTCAAAATACTTATTACTTCTCAAAGCATACTCCTTAAAACCGAAATTCTATCTTCTTTTCTTACTTTACTTCTTCACTTTTCAAAAAAATTATTACTTCTCAAAGCATACTCATTAAAACTGAAATTCTATCTTCTTTTCTTACTTTACTTCTTCACTTTTCAAAATAATTATTACTTCTCAAAGCATACTACTTAAAACTTAATCTATATCTTCTTTTCTTACTCTACTTCTTCCCTTTTCAAAATACTTATTACTTCTCAAAGCATACTCCTAAAAACTTAATCTCTATCTTCTTTTCTTACTTTACTTCTTTACTTTCCTAAATACTTATTACTTCTCAAAGCATACTCCTAAAAACTTAATCTCTATCTTCTTTTCTTACTTTACTTCTTCACTTTTCTAAATACTTATTACTTCTCAAAGCATACTCATTAAAACTAAAATTCTATCTTCTTTTCTAACTTTACTTCTTTACTTTTCTAAATACTTATTACTTCTCAAAGCATACTCCTAAAAACTTAATCTCTATCTTCTTTTCTTACTTTACTTCTTCACTTTTCAAAATAATTATTACTTCTCAAAGCATACTCTTTAAAACTAAAATTCTATCTTCTTTTCTTACTTTACTTCTTCACTTTTCAAAATATTTATTACTTCTCAAAGCATAATACTTAAAACTGAAATTCTATCTTCTTTTCTTACTTTACTTCTTCACTTTTCTAAATAATTATTACTTCTCAAAGCATACTCTTTAAAACTGAAATTCTATCTTCTTTTCTTACTTTACTTCTTCACTTTTCTAAATACTTATTACTTCTCAAAGCATAATACTTAAAACTGAAATTCTATCTTCTTTTCTTACTTTACTTCTTCACTTTTCAAAATAATTATTACTTCTCAAAGCATACTCTTTAAAACTAAAATTCTATCTTCTTTTCTTACTTTACTTCTTCACTTTTCAAAATAATTATTACTTCTCAAAGCATACTCATTAAAACTGAAATTCTATCTTCTTTTCTTACTTTACTTCTTCACTTTTCAAAATAATTATTACTTCTCAAAGCATACTCCTAAAAACTTAATCTCTATCTTCTTTTCTTACTTTACTTCTTCACTTTTCTAAATACTTATTACTTCTCAAAGCATACTCATTAAAACTGAAATTCTATCTTCTTTTCTTACTTTACTTCTTCACTTTTCTAAATACTTAATACTTCTCAAAGCATACTCCTAAAAACTTAATCTCTATCTTCTTTTCTTACTTTACTTCTTTACTTTTACAAATACTTATTACTTCTCAAAGCATACTCATTAAAACTGAAATTCTATCTTCTTTTCTTACTTTACTTCTTTACTTTTCTAAATACTTATTACTTCTCAAAGCATACTCCTAAAAACTTAATCTCTATCTTCTTTTCTTACTTTACTTCTTCACTTTTCTAAATACTTATTACTTCTCAAAGCATACTCATTAAAACTGAAATTCTATCTTCTTTTCTTACTTTACTTCTTCACTTTTCTAAATACTTAATACTTCTCAAAGCATACTCCTAAAAACTTAATCTCTATCTTCTTTTTTACTTTACTTCTTTACTTTTACAAATACTTATTACTTCTCAAAGCATACTCATTAAAACTGAAATTCTATCTTCTTTTCTTACTTTACTTCTTTACTTTTCTAAATACTTATTACTTCTCAAAGCATACTCCTAAAAACTTAATCTCTATCTTCTTTTCTTACTTTACTTCTTTACTTTTCTAAATACTTATTACTTCTCAAAGCATACTCCTAAAAACTTAATCTCTATCTTCTTTTCTTACTTTACTTCTTTACTTTTCTAAATACTTATTACTTCTCAAAGCATACTCCTAAAAACTTAATCTCTATCTTCTTTTCTTACTTTACTTCTTTACTTTTCTAAATACTTATTACTTCTCAAAGCATACTCCTAAAAACTTAATCTCTATCTTCTTTTCTTACTTTACTTCTTTACTTTTCTAAATACTTATTACTGCTCAAAGCATACTCCTAAAAACTTAATCTCTATCTTCTTTTCTTACTTTACTTCTTTACTTTTACAAATACTTGATACTTCTCAAAGCATACTCATTAAAACTGAAATTCTATCTTCTTTTCTTACTTTACTTCTTCACTTTTCAAAATAATTATTACTTCTCAAAGCATACTCCTAAAAACTTAATCTCTATCTTCTTTTCTTACTTTACTTCTTTACTTTTCTAAATACTTATTACTTCTCAAAGCATACTCCTAAAAACTTAATCTCTATCTTCTTTTCTTACTTTACTTCTTCACTTTTCAAAATAATTATTACTTCTCAAAGCATACTCTTTAAAACTAAAATTCTATCTTCTTTTCTTACTTTACTTCTTCACTTTTCAAAATATTTATTACTTCTCAAAGCATAATACTTAAAACTGAAATTCTATCTTCTTTTCTTACTTTACTTCTTCACTTTTCTAAATAATTAATACTTCTCAAAGCATACTTTTTAAAACTGAAATTCTATCTTCTTTTCTTACTTTACTTCTTCACTTTTCAAAATAATTATTACTTCTCAAAGCATACTCTTTAAAACTAAAATTCTATCTTCTTTTCTTACTTTACTTCTTCACTTTTCAAAATAATTATTACTGCTCAATGCATACTCCTAAAAACTTAATCTCTATCTTCTTTTCTTACTTTACTTCTTCACTTTTCTAAATACTTATTACTTCTCAAAGCATAATACTTAAAACTGAAATTCTATCTTCTTTTCTTACTTTACTTCTTCACTTTTCTAAATACTTATTACTTCTCAAAGCATACTACTTAAAACTTAATCTATATCTTCTTTTCTTACTCTACTTCTTCACTCTTCAAAATAATTATTACTTCTCAAAGCATACTACTTAAAACTTAATCCATATCTTCTTTTCTTACTCTACTTCTTCACTCTTCAAAATAATTATTACTTCTCAAAGCATAATACTTAAAACTGAAATTCTATCTTCTTTTCTTACTTTACTTCTTCACTTTTCTAAATAATTATTACTTCTCAAAGCATACTCTTTAAAACTAAAATTCTATCTTCTTTTCTTACTTTACTTCTTCACTTTTCAAAATAATATTTACTTCTCAAAGCATACTCTTTAAAACTGAAATTCTATCTTCTTTTCTTACTTTACTTCTTCACTTTTCTAAATACTTAATACTTCTCAAAGCATACTCCTAAAAACTTAATCTCTATCTTCTTTTCTTACTTTACTTCTTCACTTTTCAAAATAATTATTACTTCTCAAAGCATACTCCTAAAAACTTAATCTCTATCTTCTTTTCTTACTTTACTTCTTTACTTTTCTAAATACTTATTACTTCTCAAAGCATACTCCTAAAAACTTAATCTCTATCTTCTTTTCTTACTTTACTTCTTCACTTTTCAAAATACTTATTACTTCTCAAAGCATACTCATTAAAACTAAAATTCTATCTTCTTTTCTAACTTTACTTCTTTACTTTTCTAAATACTTATTACTTCTCAAAGCATACTCCTAAAAACTTAATCTCTATCTTCTTTTCTTACTTTACTTCTTTACTTTTCTAAATACTTATTACTTCTCAAAGCATACTCCTAAAAACTTAATCTCTATCTTCTTTTCTTACTTTACTTCTTCACTTTTCAAAATAATTATTACTTCTCAAAGCATACTCTTTAAAACTAAAATTCTATCTTCTTTTCTTACTTTACTTCTTCACTTTTCAAAATACTTATTACTTCTCAAAGCATAATACTTAAAACTGAAATTCTATCTTCTTTTCTTACTTTACTTCTTCACTTTTCTAAATACTTATTACTTCTCAAAGCATAATACTTAAAACTGAAATTCTATCTTCTTTTCTTACTTTACTTCTTCACTTTTCAAAATAATTATTACTTCTCAAAGCATACTCTTTAAAACTAAAATTCTATCTTCTTTTCTTACTTTACTTCTTCACTTTTCAAAATAATTATTACTTCTCAAAGCATACTCATTAAAACTGAAATTCTATCTTCTTTTCTTACTTTACTTCTTCACTTTTCAAAATAATTATTACTTCTCAAAGCATACTCCTAAAAACTTAATCTCTATCTTCTTTTCTTACTTTACTTCTTCACTTTTCTAAATACTTATTACTTCTCAAAGCATACTCATTAAAACTGAAATTCTATCTTCTTTTCTTACTTTACTTCTTCACTTTTCTAAATACTTAATACTTCTCAAAGCATACTCCTAAAAACTTAATCTCTATCTTCTTTTCTTACTTTACTTCTTCACTTTTCAAAATAATTATTACTTCTCAAAGCATACTCTTTAAAACTAAAATTCTATCTTCTTTTCTTACTTTACTTCTTCACTTTTCAAAATATTTATTACTTCTCAAAGCATAATACTTAAAACTAAAATTCTATCTTCTTTTCTTACTTTACTTCTTCACTTTTCTAAATAATTATTACTTCTCAAAGCATACTCTTTAAAACTGAAATTCTATCTTCTTTTCTTACTTTACTTCTTCACTTTTCTAAATACTTATTACTTCTCAAAGCATAATACTTAAAACTGAAATTCTATCTTCTTTTCTTACTTTACTTCTTCACTTTTCAAAATACTTATTACTTCTCAAAGCATACTTTTTAAAACTAAAATTCTATCTTCTTTTCTTACTTTACTTCTTCACTTTTCAAAATAATTATTACTTCTCAAAGCATACTACTTAAAACTTAATCTATATCTTCTTTTCTTACTCTACTTCTTCCCTTTTCAAAATACTTATCACTTCTCAAAGCATACTCCTAAAAACTTAATCTCTATCTTCTTTTCTTACTTTACTTCTTTACTTTTCTAAATACTTATTACTTCTCAAAGCATACTCTTTAAAACTTAATCTCTATCTTCTTTTCTTACTTTACTTCTTCACTTTTCAAAATACTTATTACTTCTCAAAGCATACTCATTAAAACTAAAATTCTATCTACTTTTCTAACTTTACTTCTTTACTTTTCTAAATACTTATTACTTCTCAAAGCATACTCCTAAAAACTTAATCTCTATCTTCTTTTCTTACTTTACTTCTTCACTTTTCTAAATACTTATTACTTCTCAAAGCATACTCATTAAAACTGAAATTCTATCTTCTTTTCTTACTTTACTTCTTCACTTTTCTAAATAATTATTACTTCTCAAAGCATACTCATTAAAACTGAAATTCTATCTTCTTTTCTTACTTTACTTCTTCACTTTTCAAAATAATTATTACTTCTCAAAGCATACTCCTAAAAACTAAAATTCTATCTTCTTTTCTTACTTTACTTCTTCACTTTTCAAAATAATTATTACTGCTCAATGCATACTCCTAAAAACTTAATCTCTATCTTCTTTTCTTACTTTACTTCTTCACTTTTCTAAATACTTATTACTTCTCAAAGCATAATACTTAAAACTGAAATTCTATCTTCTTTTCTTACTTTACTTCTTCACTTTTCAAAATACTTATTACTTCTCAAAGCATACTCCTTAAAACCGAAATTCTATCTTCTTTTCTTACTTTACTTCTTCACTTTTCAAAAAAATTATTACTTCTCAAAGCATACTCCTTAAAACTTAATCTCTATCTTCTTTTCTTACTTTACTTCTTCACTTTTCTAAATACTTATTACTTCTCAAAGCATACTCCTAAAAACTTAATCTCTATCTTCTTTTCTTACTTTACTTCTTCACTTTTCTAAATAATTATTACTTCTCAAAGCATAATACTTAAAACTGAAATTCTATCTTCTTTTCTTACTTTACTTCTTCACTTTTCTAAATAATTATTACTTCTCAAAGCATACTTTTTAAAACTAAAATTCTATCTTCTTTTCTTACTTTACTTCTTCACTTTTCAAAATACTTATTACTTCTCAAAGCATAATACTTAAAACTGAAATTCTATCTTCTTTTCTTACTTTACTTCTTCACTTTTCTAAATAATTATTACTTCTCAAAGCATACTTTTTAAAACTAAAATTCTATCTTCTTTTCTTACTTTACTTCTTCACTTTTCAAAATAATTATTACTTCTCAAAGCATACTACTTAAAACTTAATCTATATCTTCTTTTCTTACTTTACTTCTTTACTTTTCTAAATACTTATTACTTCTCAAAGCATACTCTTTAAAACTAAAATTCTATCTTCTTTTCTTACTTTACTTCTTCACTTTTCAAAATACTTATTACTTCTCAAAGCATAATACTTAAAACTGAAATTCTATCTTCTTTTCTTACTTTACTTCTTCACTTTTCTAAATACTTATTACTTCTCAAAGCATACTCCTAAAAACTTAATTCTATCTTCTTTTCTTACTTTACTTCTTCACTTTTCTAAATAATTATTACTTCTCAAAGCATACTCTTTAAAACTAAAATTCTATCTTCTTTTCTTACTTTACTTCTTCACTTTTCAAAATACTTATTACTTCTCAAAGCATAATACTTAAAACTGAAATTCTATCTTCTTTTCTTACTTTACTTCTTCACTTTTCTAAATACTTATTGCTTCTCAAAGCATACTCTTTAAAACTAAAATTCTATCTTCTTTTCTTACTTTACTTCTTTGCTTTTCTAAATACTTATTACTTCTCAAAGCATACTCCTAAAAACTTAATCTCTATCTTCTTTTCTTACTTTACTTCTTCACTTTTCTAAATACTTATTACTTCTCAAAGCATACTCTTTAAAACTAAAATTCTATCTTCTTTTCTTACTTTACTTCTTCACTTTTCAAAATACTTATTACTTCTCAAAGCATACTCTTTAAAACTGAAATTCTATCTTCTTTTCTTACTTTACTTCTTCACCTTTAAAAATACTTATTACTTCTCAAAGCATACTCCTAAAAACTTAATCTCTATCTTCTTTTCTTACTTTACTTCTTCACTTTTCAAAATAATTATTACTTCTCAAAGCATACTTTTTAAAACTAAAATTCTATCTTCTTTTCTTACTTTACTTCTTCACTTTTCAAAATACTTATTACTTCTCAAAGCATACTCATTAAAACTAAAATTCTATCTTCTTTTCTTACTTTACTTCTTCACTTTTCTAAATACTTAATACTTCTCAAAGCATACTCCTAAAAACTTAATCTCTATCTTCTTTTCTTACTTTACTTCTTTACTTTTCTAAATACTTATTACTTCTCAAAGCATACTCCTAAAAACTTAATCTCTATCTTCTTTTCTTACTTTACTTCTTCAATTTTCTAAATACTTATTACTTCTCAAAGCATACTACTTAAAACTTAATCTATATCTTCTTTTCTTACTTTACTTCTTCACTTTTCAAAATACTTATTACTTCTCAAAGCATACTCTTTAAAACTTAATCTCTATCTTCTTTTCTTACTTTACTTCTTCACCTTTAAAAATACTTATTACTTCTCAAAGCATACTCTTTAAAACTTAATCTCTATCTTCTTTTCTTACTTTACTTCTTTACTTTTCTAAATACTTATTACTTCTCAAAGCATACTCTTTAAAACTTAATCTCTATCTTCTTTTCTTACTTTACTTCTTTACTTTTACAAATACTTATTACTTCTCAAAGCATACTCATTAAAACTGAAATTCTATCTTCTTTTCTTACTTTACTTCTTTACTTTTACAAATACTTATTACTTCTCAAAGCATACTCCTTAAAACCGAAATTCTATCTTCTTTTCTTACTTTACTTCTTCACTTTTCAAAATAATTATTACTTCTCAAAGCATACTACTTAAAACTTAATCTATATCTTCTTTTCTTACTTTACTTCTTCACTTTTCAAAATAATTATTACTTCTCAAAGCATACTCTTTAAAACTAAAATTCTATCTTCTTTTCTTACTTTACTTCTTCACCTTTAAAAATACTTATTACTTCTCAAAGCATACTCTTTAAAACTTAATCTCTATCTTCTTTTCTTACTTTACTTCTTCACCTTTAAAAATACTTATTACTTCTCAAAGCATACTCCTAAAAACTTAATCTCTATCTTCTTTTCTTACTTTACTTCTTCACTTTTCAAAATACTTATTACTTCTCAAAGCATACTACTTAAAACTTAATCTATATCTTCTTTTCTTACTCTACTTCTTCACTCTTCAAAATAATTATTACTTCTCAAAGCATACTCTTTAAAACTGAAATTCTATCTTCTTTTCTTACTTTACTTCTTCACTTTTCAAAATAATTATTACTTCTCAAAGCATACTCCTAAAAACTTAATCTCTATCTTCTTTTCTTACTTTACTTCTTTACTTTTCTAAATACTTAATACTTCTCAAAGCATACTCCTAAAAACTTAATCTCTATCTTCTTTTCTTACTTTACTTCTTTACTTTTCTAAATACTTATTACTGCTCAAAGCATACTCCTAAAAACTTAATCTCTATCTTCTTTTCTTACTTTACTTCTTTACTTTTACAAATACTTATTACTTCTCAAAGCATACTCATTAAAACTGAAATTCTATCTTCTTTTCTTACTTTACTTCTTTACTTTTCTAAATACTTATTACTTCTCAAAGCATACTCCTAAAAACTTAATCTCTATCTTCTTTTCTTACTTTACTTCTTTACTTTTCTAAATACTTATTACTTCTCAAAGCATACTCCTAAAAACTTAATCTCTATCTTCTTTTCTTACTTTACTTCTTTACTTTTCTAAATACTTATTACTGCTCAAAGCATACTCCTAAAAACTTAATCTCTATCTTCTTTTCTTACTTTACTTCTTTACTTTTACAAATACTTATTACTTCTCAAAGCATACTCATTAAAACTGAAATTCTATCTTCTTTTCTTACTTTACTTCTTCACTTTTCAAAATAATTATTACTTCTCAAAGCATACTCCTAAAAACTTAATCTCTATCTTCTTTTCTTACTTTACTTCTTTACTTTTCTAAATACTTAATACTTCTCAAAGCATACTCCTAAAAACTTAATCTCTATCTTCTTTTCTTACTTTACTTCTTTACTTTTCTAAATACTTATTACTTCTCAAAGCATACTCTTTAAAACTTAATCTCTATCTTCTTTTCTTACTTTACTTCTTCACTTTTCAAAATACTTAATCTCTATCTTCTTTTCTTACTTTACTTCTTTACTTTTCTAAATACTTATTACTTCTCAAAGCATACTCCTAAAAACTTAATCTCTATCTTCTTTTCTTACTTTACTTCTTCACTTTTCTAAATACTTATTACTTCTCAAAGCATACTCATTAAAACTGAAATTCTATCTTCTTTTCTTACTTTACTTCTTCACTTTTCTAAATACTTAATACTTCTCAAAGCATACTTTTTAAAACTAAAATTCTATCTTCTTTTCTTACTTTACTTCTTCACTTTTCAAAATAATTATTACTTCTCAAAGCATACTCTTTAAAACTAAAATTCTATCTTCTTTTCTTACTTTACTTCTTCACTTTTCAAAATAATTATTACTGCTCAATGCATACTCCTAAAAACTTAATCTCTATCTTCTTTTCTTACTTTACTTCTTCACTTTTCTAAATACTTATTACTTCTCAAAGCATAATACTTAAAACTGAAATTCTATCTTCTTTTCTTACTTTACTTCTTCACTTTTCAAAATACTTATTACTTCTCAAAGCATACTCCTTAAAACCGAAATTCTATCTTCTTTTCTTACTTTACTTCTTCACTTTTCAAAAAAATTATTACTTCTCAAAGCATACTCCTTAAAACTTAATCTCTATCTTCTTTTCTTACTTTACTTCTTCACTTTTCTAAATACTTATTACTTCTCAAAGCATACTCCTAAAAACTTAATTCTATCTTCTTTTCTTACTTTACTTCTTCACTTTTCTAAATAATTATTACTTCTCAAAGCATACTCTTTAAAACTAAAATTCTATCTTCTTTTCTTACTTTACTTCTTCACTTTTCAAAATAATATTTACTTCTCAAAGCATACTCTTTAAAACTAAAATTCTATCTTCTTTTCTTACTTTACTTCTTCACTTTTCTAAATACTTAATACTTCTCAAAGCATACTCCTAAAAACTTAATCTCTATCTTCTTTTCTTACTTTACTTCTTCACTTTTCTAAATACTTATTACTTCTCAAAGCATACTCCTAAAAACTTAATCTCTATCTTCTTTTCTTACTTTACTTCTTCACTTTTCTAAATACTTATTACTTCTCAAAGCATACTCCTAAAAACTTAATCTCTATCTTCTTTTCTTACTTTACTTCTTCACTTTTCAAAATACTTATTACTTCTCAAAGCATACTCATTAAAACTAAAATTCTATCTTCTTTTCTAACTTTACTTCTTTACTTTTCTAAATACTTATTACTTCTCAAAGCATACTCCTAAAAACTTAATCTCTATCTTCTTTTCTTACTTTACTTCTTTACTTTTCTAAATACTTATTACTTCTCAAAGCATACTCCTAAAAACTTAATCTCTATCTTCTTTTCTTACTTTACTTCTTCACTTTTCAAAATAATTATTACTTCTCAAAGCATACTCTTTAAAACTAAAATTCTATCTTCTTTTCTTACTTTACTTCTTCACTTTTCAAAATACTTATTACTTCTCAAAGCATAATACTTAAAACTGAAATTCTATCTTCTTTTCTTACTTTACTTCTTCACTTTTCTAAATACTTAATACTTCTCAAAGCATACTCCTAAAAACTTAATCTCTATCTTCTTTTCTTACTTTACTTCTTCACTTTTCTAAATACTTATTACTTCTCAAAGCATACTCCTAAAAACTTAATCTCTATCTTCTTTTCTTACTTTACTTCTTCACTTTTCAAAATAATTATTACTTCTCAAAGCATACTCCTAAAAACTTAATCTCTATCTTCTTTTCTTACTTTACTTCTTCACTTTTCTAAATACTTATTACTTCTCAAAGCATACTCATTAAAACTGAAATTCTATCTTCTTTTCTTACTTTACTTCTTCACTTTTCTAAATACTTAATACTTCTCAAAGCATACTCCTAAAAACTTAATCTCTATCTTCTTTTCTTACTTTACTTCTTTACTTTTACAAATACTTATTACTTCTCAAAGCATACTCCTAAAAACTTAATCTCTATCTTCTTTTCTTACTTTACTTCTTTACTTTTCTAAATACTTATTACTGCTCAAAGCATACTCCTAAAAACTTAATCTCTATCTTCTTTTCTTACTTTACTTCTTCACTTTTCTAAATACTTATTACTTCTCAAAGCATACTCATTAAAACTGAAATTCTATCTTCTTTTCTTACTTTACTTCTTCACTTTTCTAAATACTTAATACTTCTCAAAGCATACTCCTAAAAACTTAATCTCTATCTTCTTTTCTTACTTTACTTCTTTACTTTTACAAATACTTATTACTTCTCAAAGCATACTCATTAAAACTGAAATTCTATCTTCTTTTCTTACTTTACTTCTTTACTTTTCTAAATACTTATTACTTCTCAAAGCATACTCCTAAAAACTTAATCTCTATCTTCTTTTCTTACTTTACTTCTTTACTTTTCTAAATACTTATTACTTCTCAAAGCATACTCCTAAAAACTTAATCTCTATCTTCTTTTCTTACTTTACTTCTTTACTTTTCTAAATACTTATTACTTCTCAAAGCATACTCCTAAAAACTTAATCTCTATCTTCTTTTCTTACTTTACTTCTTTACTTTTCTAAATACTTATTACTTCTCAAAGCATACTCCTAAAAACTTAATCTCTATCTTCTTTTCTTACTTTACTTCTTTACTTTTCTAAATACTTATTACTGCTCAAAGCATACTCCTAAAAACTTAATCTCTATCTTCTTTTCTTACTTTACTTCTTTACTTTTCTAAATAATTAATACTTCTCAAAGCATACTTTTTAAAACTGAAATTCTATCTTCTTTTCTTACTTTACTTCTTCACTTTTCAAAATAATTATTACTTCTCAAAGCATACTCTTTAAAACTAAAATTCTATCTTCTTTTCTTACTTTACTTCTTCACTTTTCAAAATAATTATTACTGCTCAATGCATACTCCTAAAAACTTAATCTCTATCTTCTTTTCTTACTTTACTTCTTCACTTTTCTAAATACTTATTACTTCTCAAAGCATAATACTTAAAACTGAAATTCTATCTTCTTTTCTTACTTTACTTCTTCACTTTTCTAAATACTTATTACTTCTCAAAGCATACTACTTAAAACTTAATCTATATCTTCTTTTCTTACTCTACTTCTTCACTCTTCAAAATAATTATTACTTCTCAAAGCATACTACTTAAAACTTAATCCATATCTTCTTTTCTTACTCTACTTCTTCACTCTTCAAAATAATTATTACTTCTCAAAGCATAATACTTAAAACTGAAATTCTATCTTCTTTTCTTACTTTACTTCTTCACTTTTCTAAATAATTATTACTTCTCAAAGCATACTCTTTAAAACTAAAATTCTATCTTCTTTTCTTACTTTACTTCTTCACTTTTCAAAATAATATTTACTTCTCAAAGCATACTCTTTAAAACTGAAATTCTATCTTCTTTTCTTACTTTACTTCTTCACTTTTCTAAATACTTAATACTTCTCAAAGCATACTCCTAAAAACTTAATCTCTATCTTCTTTTCTTACTTTACTTCTTCACTTTTCAAAATAATTATTACTTCTCAAAGCATACTCCTAAAAACTTAATCTCTATCTTCTTTTCTTACTTTACTTCTTTACTTTTCTAAATACTTATTACTTCTCAAAGCATACTCCTAAAAACTTAATCTCTATCTTCTTTTCTTACTTTACTTCTTCACTTTTCAAAATACTTATTACTTCTCAAAGCATACTCATTAAAACTAAAATTCTATCTTCTTTTCTAACTTTACTTCTTTACTTTTCTAAATACTTATTACTTCTCAAAGCATACTCCTAAAAACTTAATCTCTATCTTCTTTTCTTACTTTACTTCTTTACTTTTCTAAATACTTATTACTTCTCAAAGCATACTCCTAAAAACTTAATCTCTATCTTCTTTTCTTACTTTACTTCTTCACTTTTCAAAATAATTATTACTTCTCAAAGCATACTCTTTAAAACTAAAATTCTATCTTCTTTTCTTACTTTACTTCTTCACTTTTCAAAATACTTATTACTTCTCAAAGCATAATACTTAAAACTGAAATTCTATCTTCTTTTCTTACTTTACTTCTTCACTTTTCTAAATAATTATTACTTCTCAAAGCATACTTTTTAAAACTAAAATTCTATCTTCTTTTCTTACTTTACTTCTTCACTTTTCAAAATAATTATTACTTCTCAAAGCATACTACTTAAAACTTAATCTATATCTTCTTTTCTTACTCTACTTCTTCCTTTTCAAAATACTTATTACTTCTCAAAGCATACTCCTAAAAACTTAATCTCTATCTTCTTTTCTTACTTTACTTCTTTACTTTCCTAAATACTTATTACTTCTCAAAGCATACTCCTAAAAACTTAATCTCTATCTTCTTTTCTTACTCTACTTCTTCCCTTTTCAAAATACTTATTACTTCTCAAAGCATACTCCTAAAAACTTAATCTCTATCTTCTTTTCTTACTTTACTTCTTTACTTTCCTAAATACTTATTACTTCTCAAAGCATACTCCTAAAAACTTAATCTCTATCTTCTTTTCTTACTTTACTTCTTCACTTTTCTAAATACTTATTACTTCTCAAAGCATACTCATTAAAACTAAAATTCTATCTTCTTTTCTAACTTTACTTCTTTACTTTTCTAAATACTTATTACTTCTCAAAGCATACTCCTAAAAACTTAATCTCTATCTTCTTTTCTTACTTTACTTCTTCACTTTTCAAAATAATTATTACTTCTCAAAGCATACTCTTTAAAACTGAAATTCTATCTTCTTTTCTTACTTTACTTCTTCACTTTTCTAAATACTTATTACTTCTCAAAGCATAATACTTAAAACTGAAATTCTATCTTCTTTTCTTACTTTACTTCTTCACTTTTCAAAATAATTATTACTTCTCAAAGCATACTCTTTAAAACTAAAATTCTATCTTCTTTTCTTACTTTACTTCTTCACTTTTCAAAATAATTATTACTTCTCAAAGCATACTACTTAAAACTTAATCTATATCTTCTTTTCTTACTCTACTTCTTCCCTTTTCAAAATACTTATCACTTCTCAAAGCATACTCCTAAAAACTTAATCTCTATCTTCTTTTCTTACTTTACTTCTTTACTTTTCTAAATACTTATTACTTCTCAAAGCATACTCTTTAAAACTTAATCTCTATCTTCTTTTCTTACTTTACTTCTTCACTTTTCAAAATACTTATTACTTCTCAAAGCATACTCATTAAAACTAAAATTCTATCTACTTTTCTAACTTTACTTCTTTACTTTTCTAAATACTTATTACTTCTCAAAGCATACTCCTAAAAACTTAATCTCTATCTTCTTTTCTTACTTTACTTCTTCACTTTTCTAAATACTTATTACTTCTCAAAGCATACTACTTAAAACTTAATCTATATCTTCTTTTCTTACTCTACTTCTTCACTCTTCAAAATAATTATTACTTCTCAAAGCATACTACTTAAAACTTAATCCATATCTTCTTTTCTTACTCTACTTCTTCACTCTTCAAAATACTTATTACTTCTCAAAGCATAATACTTAAAACTGAAATTCTATCTTCTTTTCTTACTTTACTTCTTCACTTTTCAAAATAATTATTACTTCTCAAAGCATACTCTTTAAAACTGAAATTCTATCTTCTTTTCTTACTTTACTTCTTCACTTTTCTAAATACTTATTACTTCTCAAAGCATAATACTTAAAACTGAAATTCTATCTTCTTTTCTTACTTTACTTCTTCACTTTTCAAAATAATTATTACTTCTCAAAGCATACTCTTTAAAACTAAAATTCTATCTTCTTTTCTTACTTTACTTCTTCACTTTTCAAAATAATTATTACTTCTCAAAGCATACTCATTAAAACTGAAATTCTATCTTCTTTTCTTACTTTACTTCTTCACTTTTCAAAATAATTATTACTTCTCAAAGCATACTCCTAAAAACTTAATCTCTATCTTCTTTTCTTACTTTACTTCTTCACTTTTCTAAATACTTATTACTTCTCAAAGCATACTCATAAAACTGAAATTCTATCTTCTTTTCTTACTTTACTTCTTCACTTTTCTAAATACTTAATACTTCTCAAAGCATACTCCTAAAAACTTAATCTCTATCTTCTTTTCTTACTTTACTTCTTTACTTTTCTAAATACTTATTACTTCTCAAAGCATACTCCTAAAAACTTAATCTCTATCTTCTTTTCTTACTTTACTTCTTCACTTTTCAAAATAATTATTACTTCTCAAAGCATACTCTTTAAAACTAAAATTCTATCTTCTTTTCTTACTTTACTTCTTCACTTTTCAAAATACTTATTACTTCTCAAAGCATAATACTTAAAACTGAAATTCTATCTTCTTTTCTTACTTTACTTCTTCACTTTTCTAAATAATTATTACTTCTCAAAGCATACTCCTAAAAACTTAATCTCTATCTTCTTTTCTTACTTTACTTCTTCACTTTTCAAAATAATTATTACTTCTCAAAGCATACTACTTAAAACTTAATCTATATCTTCTTTTCTTACTTTACTTCTTCACTTTTCTAAATACTTATTACTTCTCAAAGCATACTCATTAAAACTAAAATTCTATCTTCTTTTCTAACTTTACTTCTTTACTTTTCTAAATACTTATTACTTCTCAAAGCATACTCCTAAAAACTTAATCTCTATCTTCTTTTCTTACTTTACTTCTTCACTTTTCAAAATAATTATTACTTCTCAAAGCATACTCTTTAAAACTAAAATTCTATCTTCTTTTCTTACTTTACTTCTTTACTTTTCTAAATATTTATTACTTCTCAAAGCATAATACTTAAAACTAAAATTCTATCTTCTTTTCTTACTTTACTTCTTCACTTTTCTAAATAATTATTACTTCTCAAAGCATACTCTTTAAAACTGAAATTCTATCTTCTTTTCTTACTTTACTTCTTCACTTTTCTAAATACTTATTACTTCTCAAAGCATAATACTTAAAACTGAAATTCTATCTTCTTTTCTTACTTTACTTCTTCACTTTTCAAAATAATTATTACTTCTCAAAGCATACTCTTTAAAACTAAAATTCTATCTTCTTTTCTTACTTTACTTCTTCACTTTTCAAAATAATTATTACTTCTCAAAGCATACTACTTAAAACTTAATCTATATCTTCTTTTCTTACTCTACTTCTTCCCTTTTCAAAATACTTATCACTTCTCAAAGCATACTCCTAAAAACTTAATCTCTATCTTCTTTTCTTACTTTACTTCTTTACTTTTCTAAATACTTATTACTTCTCAAAGCATACTCTTTAAAACTTAATCTCTATCTTCTTTTCTTACTTTACTTCTTCACTTTTCAAAATACTTATTACTTCTCAAAGCATACTCATTAAAACTAAAATTCTATCTACTTTTCTAACTTTACTTCTTTACTTTTCTAAATACTTATTACTTCTCAAAGCATACTC
>CAMPDV010004032.1:0-43816 GCA_946699065.1 Loxodes magnus
GATTTCTAAGAAAAGTGAAGTAGAAAAGCAAGTAAAAGAGTGTGAGTTAGGTAATTGAAAGTATTAATAGAAAATGAGAAAGAGAGATGAGATTTCTAAGAAAAGTGAAGTAGAAAAGCAAGTAAAAGAGTGTGAGTTAGGTAATTGAAACGTATTAATAGAAAATGAGAAAGAGAGATGAGATTTCTAAGAAAAGTGAAGTAGAAAAGCAAGTAAAAGAGTGTGAGTTAGGTAATTGAAAGTAATAATAGAAAATGAGAAAGAGAGATGAGATTTGAAAGAAAAAGTGAAGTAGAAAAGCAAGTAAAAGAGTGTGAGTTAGGTAATTGACAGTATTAATAGAAAATGAGTAAGAGAGATGAGAATATTTGAAAGAAAAGTGAAGTAGAAAAGCAGTAAAAGAGTGTGAGTTAGGTAATTGAAAGTGATAATAGAAAATGAGAAAGAGAGATGAGATTTCTAAGAAAAGTGAAGTAGAAAAGCAAGTAAAAGAGTGTGAGTTAGGTAATTTACAGTATTAATAGAAAATGAGAAAGAGAGATGAGATTTCTAAGAAAAGTGAAGTAGAAAAGCAGTAAAAGAGTGTGAGTTAGGTAATTGAAAGTAATAATAGAAAATGAGAAAGAGAGATGAGATTTCTAAGAAAAGTGAAGTAGAAAAGCAAGTAAAAGAGTGTGAGTTAGGTAATTGAAAGTAATAATAGAAAATGAGTAAGATAGATAAGATTTCTAAGAAAAGTGAAGTAGAAAAGCAAGTAAAAGAGTGTGAGTTAGGTAATTGAAAGTGATGATAGAAAATGAGAAAGAGAGATAGGATTTCTAAGAAAAGTGAAGTAGAAAAGCAAGTAGAAGAGTGTGAGTTAGGTAATTGAAAGTAATAATAGAAAATGAGAAAGAGAGATGAGATTTCTAAGAAAAGTGAAGTAGAAAAGCAGTAAAAGAGTGTGAGTTAGGTAATTGAAAGTATTAATAGAAAATGAGAAAGAGAGATAGGATTTCTAAGAAAAGTGAAGTAGAAAAGCAGTAAAAGAGTGTGAGTTAGGTAATTGAAAGTGATGATAGAAAATGAGAAAGAGAGATGAGATTTCTAAGAAAAGTGAAGTAGAAAAGCAGTAGAAGAGTGTGAGTTAGGTAATTGAAAGTAATAATAGAAAATGAGAAAGAGAGATGAGATTTCTAAGAAAAGTGAAGTAGAAAAGCAAGTAAAAGAGTGTGAGTTAGGTAATTGAAAGTAATAATAGAAAATGAGTAAGATAGATAAGATTTCTAAGAAAAGTGAAGTAGAAAAGCAAGTAAAAGAGTGTGAGTTAGGTAATTGAAAGTATTAATAGAAAATGAGAAAGAGAGATAGGATTTCTAAGAAAAGTGAAGTAGAAAAGCAAGTAAAAGAGTGTGAGTTAGGTAATTGAAAGTAATAATAGAAAATGAGAAAGAGAGATGAGATTTCTAAGAAAAGTGAAGTAGAAAAGCAAGTAAAAGAGTGTGAGTTAGGTAATTGAAAGTATTAATAGAAAATGAGAAAGAGAGATGAGATTTCTAAGAAAAGTGAAGTAGAAAAGCAAGTAAAAGAGTGTGAGTTAGGTAATTGAAAGTATTAATAGAAAATGAGAAAGAGAGATGAGATTTCTAAGAAAAGTGAAGTAGAAAAGCAAGTAAAAGAGTGTGAGTTAGGTAATTGAAAGTAATAATAGAAAATGAGAAAGAGAGATGAGATTTGAAAGAAAAGTGAAGTAGAAAAGCAAGTAAAAGAGTGTGAGTTAGGTAATTGACAGTATTAATAGAAAATGAGTAAGAGAGATGAGATTTGAAAGAAAAGTGAAGTAGAAAAGCAGTAAAAGAGTGTGAGTTAGGTAATTGAAAGTGATAATAGAAAATGAGAAAGAGAGATGAGATTTCTAAGAAAAGTGAAGTAGAAAAGCAGTAAAAGAGTGTGAGTTAGGTAATTGAAAGTGATGATAGAAAATGAGAAAGAGAGATAAGATTTCTAAGAAAAGTGAAGTAGAAAAGCAAGTAGAAGAGTGTGAGTTAGGTAATTTACAGTATTAATAGAAAATGAGTAAGATAGATAAGATTTCTAAGAAAAGTGAAGTAGAAAAGCAGTAAAAGAGTGTGAGTTAGGTAATTGAAAGTAATAATAGAAAATGAGAAAGAGAGATGAGATTTGAAAGAAAAGTGAAGAAGAAAAGCAAGTAAAAGAGTGTGAGTTTAATTGGTGATGATTGAGAAAGAGAGATAAGCTAAGAAAAGTGAAGTAGTAAAAGAGTGTGAGTTAGGTAATTGAAAGTGATAATAGAAAATGAGAAAGAGAGATGAGGAAAAGTGAAGTAGAAAAGCAGTAAAAGAGTGTGAGTTAGGTAATTGAAAGTAATAATAGAAAATGAGAGAGAGATGAGTCTAAGAAAAGTGAAATAGAAAAGCAATAGAAGAGTGTGAGTTAGGTAATTGAAAGTGATGATAGAAAATGAGAAAGAGAGATAAGATTTCTAAGAAAAGTGAAGTAGAAAAGCAAGTAAAAGAGTGTGAGTTAGGTAATTGAAAGTAACAATAGAAAATAGAAAGAAATGAGATTTCTAAGAAAAGTGAAGTGAAAAGCAGTACTAGAGAGTGTGAGTTTGGTAGTTGAAAGTAAAAATAAAAAATGAGTAAGAGAGATGAGATTTGAAAGAAAAGTGAAGTAGAAAAGCAAGTAAAAGAGTGTGAGTTAGGTAATTGAAAGTAATAATAGAAAATGAGAAAGAGAGATGAGATTTCTAAGAAAAGTGAAGTAGAAAGGTAAGTAAAAGAGTGTGAGTTAGGTAATTGAAAGTATTAATAGAAAATGAGAAAGAGAGATAGATTTCTAAGAAAAGTGAAGTAGAAAAGCAAGTAGAAGAGTGTGAGTTAGGTAATTGAAAGTATTAATAGAAAATGAGAAAGAGAGATAGATTTCTAAGAAAAGTGAAGTAGAAAAGCAAGTAAAAGAGTGTGAGTTAGGTAATTGAAAGTAATAATAGAAAATGAGTAAGAGAGATGAGATTTGAAGGAAAATTGAAGTAGAAAAGCAAGTAAAAGAGTGTGAGTTAGGTAATTGAAAGTAATAATAGAAAATGAGAAAGAGAGATGAGATTTCTAAGAAAAGTGAAGTAGAAAAGCAAGTAAAAGAGTGTGAGTTAGGTAATTGAAAGTAATAATAGAAAATGAGAAAGAGAGATGAGATTTCTAAGAAAAGTGAAGTAGAAAAGCAAGTAAAAGAGTGTGAGTTAGGTAATTGAAAGTAATAATAGAAAATGAGTAAGAGAGATGAGATTTGAAAGAAAAGTGAAGTAGAAAAGCAGTAAAAGAGTGTGAGTTAGGTAATTGAAAGTGATAATAGAAAATGAGAAAGAGAGATAAGATTTCTAAGAAAAGTGAAGTCGAAAAGCAAGTAAAAGAGTCTGAGTTAGGTAATTGAAAGTAATAATAGAAAATGAGAAAGAGAGATGAGATTTGAAGGAAAATTGAAGTAGAAAAGCAAGTAAAAGAGTGTGAGTTAGGTAATTGAAAGTAATAATAGAAAATGAGAAAGAGAGATAGGATTTCTAAGAAAAGTGAAGTAGAAAAGCAAGTAAAAGAGTGTGAGTTAGGTAATTGAAAGTAATAATAGAAAATGAGAAAGAGAGATGAGATTTGAAAGGTGAAGTAGAAAAGCAAGTGAGTGTGAGTTAGTATTGACAGTATTAATAGAAAATGAGTAAGAGAGATGAGATTTGAAAGAAAAGTGAAGTAGAAAAGCAGTAAAAGAGTGTGAGTTAGGTAATTGAAAGTGATAATAGAAAATGAGAAAGAGAGATGAGATTTCTAAGAAAAGTGAAGTAGAAAAGCAAGTAAAAGAGTGTGAGTTAGGTAATTGAAAGTAATAATAGAAAATGAGAAAGAGAGATGAGATTTCTAAGAAAAGTGAAGTAGAAAAGCAGTAAAAGAGTGTGAGTTAGGTAATTGAAAGTAATAATAGAAAATGAGAAAGAGAGATGAGATTTCTAAGAAAAGTGAAGTAGAAAAGCAAGTAAAAGAGTGTGAGTTAGGTAATTGAAAGTAATAATAGAAAATGAGTAAGATAGATGAGATTTCTAAGAAAAGTGAAGTAGAAAAGCAAGTAAAAGAGTGTGAGTTAGGTAATTGAAAGTAATAATAGAAAATGAGAAAGAGAGATGAGATTTCTAAGAAAAGTGAAGTAGAAAAGCAGTACTAAAGAGTGTGAGTTTGGTAGTTGAAAGTAAAAATAGAAAATGAGTAAGAGAGATGAGATTTCTAAGAAAAGTGAAGTAGAAAAGCAAGTAAAAGAGTGTGAGTTAGGTAATTGAAAGTAATAATAGAAAATGAGAAAGAGAGATGAGATTTCTAAGAAAAGTGAAGTAGAAAAGCAAGTAAAAGAGTGTGAGTTAGGTAATTGAAAGTAATAATAGAAAATGAGAAAGAGAGATGAGATTTCTAAGAAAAGTGAAGTAGAAAAGCAGTGAAGTAGTAATTGAAAGTAATAAAGTGAGAAAAGAGTGAGATTTCTAAGAAAAGTGAAGTAGAAAAGCAAGTAAAAGAGTGTGAGTTAGGTAATTGAAAGTAATAATAGAAAATGAGTAAGATAGATAAGATTTCTAAGAAAAGTGAAGAAGAAAAGCAAGTAAAAGAGTGTGAGTTAGGTAATTGAAAGTAATAATAGAAAATGAGTAAGAGAGATGAGATTTCTAAGAAAAGTGAAGTAGAAAAGCAAGTAAAAGAGTGTGAGTTAGGTAATTGAAAGTAATGATAGAAAATGAGAAAGAGAGATAAGATTTCTAAGAAAAGTGAAGTAGAAAAGCAGTAAAAGAGTGTGAGTTAGGTAATTGAAAGTAATAATAGAAAATGAGAAAGAGAGATGAGATTTCTAAGAAAAGTGAAGTAGAAAAGCAGTAAAAGAGTGTGAGTTAGGTAATTGAAAGTAATAATAGAAAATGAGAAAGATAGATAAGATTTGAAAGAAAAGTGAAGTAGAAAAGCAAGTAAAAGAGTGTGAGTTAGGTAATTGAAAGTAATAATAGAAAATGAGTAAGATAGATAAGATTTCTAAGAAAAGTGAAGTAGAAAAGCAAGTAAAAGAGTGTGAGTTAGGTAATTGAAAGTAATAATAGAAAATGAGAAAGAGAGATGAGATTTGAAAGAAAAGTGAAGTAGAAAAGCAGTAAAAGAGTGTGAGTTAGGTAATTGAAAGTAATAATAGAAAATGAGAAAGAGAGATGAGATTTCTAAGAAAAGTGAAGTAGAAAAGCAAGTAAAAGAGTGTGAGTTAGGTAATTGAAAGTAATAATAGAAAATGAGAAAGAGAGATGAGATTTGAAAGAAAAGTGAAGTAGAAAAGCAAGTAAAAGAGTCTGAGTTAGGTAATTGAAAGTAATAATAGAAAATGAGAAAGAGAGATGAGATTTCTAAGAAAAGTGAAGTAGAAAAGCAAGTAAAAGAGTGTGAGTTAGGTAATTGAAAGTAATAATAGAAAATGAGAAAGAGAGATGAGATTTCTAAGAAAAGTGAAGTAGAAAAGCAAGTAAAAGAGTGTGAGTTAGGTAATTGACAGTATTAATAGAAAATGAGTAAGAGAGATAAGATTTCTAAGAAAAGTGAAGTAGAAAAGCAGTAAAAGAGTGTGAGTTAGGTAATTGAAAGTAATAATAGAAAATGAGAAAGAGAGATGAGATTTGAAAGAAAAGTGAAGTAGAAAAGCAAGTAAAAGAGTGTGAGTTAGGTAATTGAAAGTAATAATAGAAAATGAGAAAGAGAGATGAGATTTCTAAGAAAAGTGAAGTAGAAAAGCAGTAAAAGAGTGTGAGTTAGGTAATTGAAAGTAATAATAGAAAATGAGAAAGAGAGATGAGATTTCTAAGAAAAGTGAAGTAGAAAAGCAAGTAAAAGAGTGTGAGTTAGGTAATTGAAAGTAATAATAGAAAATGAGTAAGATAGATAAGATTTGAAGAAAAGTGAAGTAGAAAAGCAAGTAAAAGAGTGTGAGTTAGGTAATTGAAAGTAATAATAGAAAATGAGAAAGAGAGATGAGATTTCTAAGAAAAGTGAAGTAGAAAAGCAAGTAAAAGAGTGTGAGTTAGGTAATTGAAAGTAATAATAGAAAATGAGAAAGAGAGATGAGATTTCTAAGAAAAGTGAAGTAGAAAAGCAGTAAAAGAGTGTGAGTTAGGTAATTGAAAGTAATAATAGAAAATGAGAAAGAGAGATGAGATTTCTAAGAAAAGTGAAGTAGAAAAGCAGTAAAAGAGTGTGAGTTAGGTAATTGAAAGTAATAATAGAAAATGAGAAAGAGAGATGAGATTTCTAAGAAAAGTGAAGTAGAAAAGCAGTAAAAGAGTGTGAGTTAGGTAATTGAAAGTAATAATAGAAAATGAGAAAGAGAGATGAGATTTGAAAGAAAAGTGAAGTAGAAAAGCAAGTAGAAGAGTGTGAGTTAGGTAATTGAAAGTAACAATAGAAAATGAGAAAGAGAGATGAGATTTCTAAGAAAAGTGAAGTAGAAAAGCAAGTAGAAGAGTGTGAGTTAGGTAATTGAAAGTATTAATAGAAAATGAGAAAGAGAGATGAGATTTCTAAGAAAAGTGAAGTAGAAAAGCAAGTAAAAGAGTGTGAGTTAGGTAATTGAAAGTGATGATAGAAAATGAGAAAGAGAGATAAGATTTCTAAGAAAAGTGAAGTAGAAAAGCAAGTAAAAGAGTGTGAGTTAGGTAATTGAAAGTAACAATAGAAAATGAGAAAGAGAGATGAGATTTCTAAGAAAAGTGAAGTAGAAAAGCAGTACTAGAGAGTGTGAGTTTGGTAGTTGAAAGTAAAAATAGAAAATGAGTAAGAGAGATGAGATTTCTAAGAAAAGTGAAGTAGAAAAGCAAGTAAAAGAGTGTGAGTTAGGTAATTGAAAGTGATGATTGAAAATGAGAAAGAGAGATAAGATTTCTAAGAAAAGTGAAGTAGAAAAGCAGTAAAAGAGTGTGAGTTAGGTAATTGAAAGTGATAATAGAAAATGAGAAAGAGAGATGAGATTTCTAAGAAAAGTGAAGTAGAAAAGCAAGTAAAAGAGTGTGAGTTAGGTAATTGAAAGTAATAATAGAAAATGAGAAAGAGAGATGAGATTTCTAAGAAAAGTGAAGTAGAAAAGCAGTAAAAGAGTGTGAGTTAGGTAATTGAAAGTAATAATAGAAAATGAGAAAGAGAGATGAGATTTCTAAGAAAAGTGAAGTAGAAAAGCAGTAAAAGAGTGTGAGTTAGGTAATTTACAGTATTAATAGAAAATGAGAAAGAGAGATGAGATTTCTAAGAAAAGTGAAGTAGAAAAGCAGTAAAAGAGTGTGAGTTAGGTAATTGACAGTATTAATAGAAAATGAGAAAGAGAGATGAGATTTCTAAGAAAAGTGAAGTAGAAAAGCAAGTAAAAGAGTGTGAGTTAGGTAATTGAAAGTGATGATAGAAAATGAGAAAGAGAGATAAGATTTCTAAGAAAAGTGAAGTAGAAAAGCAAGTAAAAGAGTGTGAGTTAGGTAATTGAAAGTAATAATAGAAAATGAGTAAGATAGATAAGATTTCTAAGAAAAGTGAAGTAGAAAAGCAAGTAAAAGAGTGTGAGTTAGGTAATTGTATTAATAGAAAATGAGAAAGAGAGAAGATTTCTAAGAAAAGTGAAGTAGAAAAGCAAGTAGAAGAGTGTGAGTTAGGTAATTGAAAGTAATAATAGAAAATGAGAAAGAGAGATGAGATTTCTAAGAAAAGTGAAGTAGAAAAGCAAGTAAAAGAGTGTGAGTTAGGTAATTGAAAGTATTAATAGAAAATGAGAAAGAGAGATGAGATTTCTAAGAAAAGTGAAGTAGAAAAGCAAGTAAAAGAGTGTGAGTTAGGTAATTGAAAGTAATAATAGAAAATGAGAAAGAGAGATGAGATTTGAAAGAAAAGTGAAGTAGAAAAGCAAGTAAAAGAGTGTGAGTTAGGTAATTGACAGTATTAATAGAAAATGAGTAAGAGAGATGAGATTTGAAAGAAAAGTGAAGTAGAAAAGCAGTAAAAGAGTGTGAGTTAGGTAATTGAAAGTGATAATAGAAAATGAGAAAGAGAGATGAGATTTCTAAGAAAAGTGAAGTAGAAAAGCAGTAAAAGAGTGTGAGTTAGGTAATTGAAAGTGATGATAGAAAATGAGAAAGAGAGATAAGATTTCTAAGAAAAGTGAAGTAGAAAAGCAAGTAGAAGAGTGTGAGTTAGGTAATTTACAGTATTAATAGAAAATGAGTAAGATAGATAAGATTTCTAAGAAAAGTGAAGTAGAAAAGCAGTAAAAGAGTGTGAGTTAGGTAATTGAAAGTATTAATAGAAAATGAGAAAGAGAGATGAGATTTGAAAGAAAAGTGAAGAAGAAAAGCAAGTAAAAGAGTGTGAGTTAGGTAATTGAAAGTGATGATAGAAAATGAGAAAGAGAGATGAGATTTGAAAGAAAAGTGAAGTAGAAAAGCAAGTAAAAGAGTGTGAGTTAGGTAATTGAAAGTAATAATAGAAAATGAGAAAGAGAGATGAGATTTCTAAGAAAAGTGAAGTAGAAAAGCAGTAAAAGAGTGTGAGTTAGGTAATTGAAAGTAATAATAGAAAATGAGAAAGAGAGATGAGATTTCTAAGAAAAGTGAAGTAGAAAAGCAAGTAGAAGAGTGTGAGTTAGGTAATTGAAAGTGATGATAGAAAATGAGAAAGAGAGATAAGATTTCTAAGAAAAGTGAAGTAGAAAAGCAAGTAAAAGAGTGTGAGTTAGGTAATTGAAAGTGATGATAGAAAATGAGAAAGAGAGATGAGATTTCTAAGAAAAGTGAAGTAGAAAAGCAAGTAAAAGAGTGTGAGTTAGGTAATTGAAAGTGATGATAGAAAATGAGAAAGAGAGATAAGATTTCTAAGAAAAGTGAAGTAGAAAAGCAAGTAAAAGAGTGTGAGTTAGGTAATTGAAAGTAACAATAGAAAATGAGAAAGAGAGATGAGATTTCTAAGAAAAGTGAAGTAGAAAAGCAGTACTAGAGAGTGTGAGTTTGGTAGTTGAAAGTAAAAATAGAAAATGAGTAAGAGAGATGAGATTTGAAAGAAAAGTGAAGTAGAAAAGCAAGTAAAAGAGTGTGAGTTAGGTAATTGAAAGTAATAATAGAAAATGAGAAAGAGAGATGAGATTTCTAAGAAAAGTGAAGTAGAAAAGCAAGTAAAAGAGTGTGAGTTAGGTAATTGAAAGTAATAATAGAAAATGAGAAAGAGAGATGAGATTTCTAAGAAAAGTGAAGTAGAAAAGCAAGTAAAAGAGTGTGAGTTAGGTAATTGAAAGTATTAATAGAAAATGAGAAAGAGAGATGAGATTTGAAAGAAAAGTGAAGTAGAAAAGCAAGTAAAAGAGTGTGAGTTAGGTAATTGAAAGTAATAATAGAAAATGAGAAAGAGAGATGAGATTTCTAAGAAAAGTGAAGTAGAAAAGCAGTAAAAGAGTGTGAGTTAGGTAATTGAAAGTAATAATAGAAAATGAGAAAGAGAGATGAGATTTCTAAGAAAAGTGAAGTAGAAAAGCAGTACTAGAGAGTGTGAGTTAGGTAATTTACAGTATTAATAGAAAATGAGTAAGATAGATAAGATTTCTAAGAAAAGTGAAGTAGAAAAGCAGTAAAAGAGTGTGAGTTAGGTAATTGAAAGTATTAATAGAAAATGAGAAAGAGAGATGAGATTTGAAAGAAAAGTGAAGAAGAAAAGCAAGTAAAAGAGTGTGAGTTAGGTAATTGAAAGTGATGATAGAAAATGAGAAAGAGAGATAAGATTTCTAAGAAAAGTGAAGTAGAAAAGCAAGTAAAAGAGTGTGAGTTAGGTAATTGAAAGTAATAATAGAAAATGAGAAAGAGAGATGAGATTTCTAAGAAAAGTGAAGTAGAAAAGCAGTAAAAGAGTGTGAGTTAGGTAATTGAAAGTAATAATAGAAAATGAGAAAGAGAGATGAGATTTCTAAGAAAAGTGAAGTAGAAAAGCAAGTAGAAGAGTGTGAGTTAGGTAATTGAAAGTGATGATAGAAAATGAGAAAGAGAGATAAGATTTCTAAGAAAAGTGAAGTAGAAAAGCAAGTAAAAGAGTGTGAGTTAGGTAATTGAAAGTGATGATAGAAAATGAGAAAGAGAGATGAGATTTCTAAGAAAAGTGAAGTAGAAAAGCAAGTAAAAGAGTGTGAGTTAGGTAATTGAAAGTGATGATAGAAAATGAGAAAGAGAGATAAGATTTCTAAGAAAAGTGAAGTAGAAAAGCAAGTAGAAGAGTGTGAGTTAGGTAATTGAAAGTAATAATAGAAAATGAGTAAGATAGATAAGATTTCTAAGAAAAGTGAAGTAGAAAAGCAGTAAAAGAGTGTGAGTTAGGTAATTGAAAGTAATAATAGAAAATGAGAAAGAGAGATGAGATTTGAAAGAAAAGTGAAGAAGAAAAGCAAGTAAAAGAGTGTGAGTTAGGTAATTGACAGTAATAATAGAAAATGAGAAAGAGAGATGAGATTTGAAAGAAAAGTGAAGTAGAAAAGCAAGTAAAAGAGTGTGAGTTAGGTAATTGAAAGTAATAATAGAAAATGAGAAAGAGAGATGAGATTTCTAAGAAAAGTGAAGTAGAAAAGCAGTAAAAGAGTGTGAGTTAGGTAATTGAAAGTAACAATAGAAAATGAGAAAGAGAGATGAGATTTCTAAGAAAAGTGAAGTAGAAAAGCAGTACTAGAGAGTGTGAGTTTGGTAGTTGAAAGTAAAAATAGAAAATGAGTAAGAGAGATGAGATTTGAAAGAAAAGTGAAGTAGAAAAGCAAGTAAAAGAGTGTGAGTTAGGTAATTGAAAGTAATAATAGAAAATGAGAAAGAGAGATGAGATTTCTAAGAAAAGTGAAGTAGAAAAGCAAGTAAAAGAGTGTGAGTTAGGTAATTGAAAGTATTAATAGAAAATGAGAAAGAGAGATAGGATTTCTAAGAAAAGTGAAGTAGAAAAGCAAGTAGAAGAGTGTGAGTTAGGTAATTGAAAGTATTAATAGAAAATGAGAAAGAGAGATAGGATTTCTAAGAAAAGTGAAGTAGAAAAGCAGTACTAGAGAGTGTGAGTTTGGTAGTTGAAAGTAAAAATAGAAAATGAGTAAGAGAGATGAGATTTGAAAGAAAAGTGAAGTAGAAAAGCAAGTAAAAGAGTGTGAGTTAGGTAATTGAAAGTAATAATAGAAAATGAGAAAGAGAGATGAGATTTCTAAGAAAAGTGAAGTAGAAAAGCAAGTAAAAGAGTGTGAGTTAGGTAATTGAAAGTGATGATTGAAAATGAGAAAGAGAGATAAGATTTCTAAGAAAAGTGAAGTAGAAAAGCAGTAAAAGAGTGTGAGTTAGGTAATTGAAAGTGATAATAGAAAATGAGAAAGAGAGATGAGATTTGAAAGAAAAGTGAAGTAGAAAAGCAAGTAAAAGAGTGTGAGTTAGGTAATTGAAAGTGATGATTGAAAATGAGAAAGAGAGATAAGATTTCTAAGAAAAGTGAAGTAGAAAAGCAGTAAAAGAGTGTGAGTTAGGTAATTGAAAGTAATAATAGAAAATGAGAAAGAGAGATGAGATTTCTAAGAAAAGTGAAGTAGAAAAGCAGTAAAAGAGTGTGAGTTAGGTAATTGAAAGTAATAATAGAAAATGAGAAAGAGAGATGAGATTTCTAAGAAAAGTGAAGTAGAAAAGCAGTAAAAGAGTGTGAGTTAGGTAATTTACAGTATTAATAGAAAATGAGAAAGAGAGATGAGATTTCTAAGAAAAGTGAAGTAGAAAAGCAGTAAAAGAGTGTGAGTTAGGTAATTGAAAGTGATGATAGAAAATGAGAAAGAGAGATAAGATTTCTAAGAAAAGTGAAGTAGAAAAGCAAGTAAAAGAGTGTGAGTTAGGTAATTGAAAGTAATAATAGAAAATGAGTAAGATAGATAAGATTTCTAAGAAAAGTGAAGTAGAAAAGCAAGTAAAAGAGTGTGAGTTAGGTAATTGAAAGTATTAATAGAAAATGAGAAAGAGAGATGAGATTTCTAAGAAAAGTGAAGTAGAAAAGCAAGTAAAAGAGTGTGAGTTAGGTAATTGAAAGTATTAATAGAAAATGAGAAAGAGAGATGAGATTTCTAAGAAAAGTGAAGTAGAAAAGCAAGTAAAAGAGTGTGAGTTAGGTAATTGAAAGTAATAATAGAAAATGAGAAAGAGAGATGAGATTTCTAAGAAAAGTGAAGTAGAAAAGCAAGTAAAAGAGTGTGAGTTAGGTAATTGACAGTATTAATAGAAAATGAGTAAGAGAGATGAGATTTGAAAGAAAAGTGAAGTAGAAAAGCAGTAAAAGAGTGTGAGTTAGGTAATTGAAAGTGATAATAGAAAATGAGAAAGAGAGATGAGATTTCTAAGAAAAGTGAAGTAGAAAAGCAGTAAAAGAGTGTGAGTTAGGTAATTGAAAGTAATAATAGAAAATGAGAAAGAGAGATGAGATTTGAAAGAAAAGTGAAGTAGAAAAGCAAGTAAAAGAGTGTGAGTTAGGTAAGAGATAATAGAAAATGAGTAAGATAGATAAGATTTCTAAGAAAAGTGAAGTAGAAAAGCAGTAAAAGAGTGTGAGTTAGGTAATTGAAAGTAATAATAGAAAATGAGAAAGAGAGATGAGATTTGAAAGAAAAGTGAAGAAGAAAAGCAAGTAAAAGAGTGTGAGTTAGGTAATTGACAGTATATAGAAAATGAGAAAGAGAGATGAGATCTAAGAAAAGTGAAGTAGAAAAGCAAGTAAAAGAGTGTGAGTTAGGTATTGAAAGTAATAATAGAAAATGAGAAAGAGAGATGAGATTTCTAAGAAAAGTGAAGTAGAAAAGCAGTAAAAGAGTGTGAGTTAGGTAATTGAAAGTAATAATAGAAAATGAGAAAGAGAGATGAGATTTCTAAGAAAAGTGAAGTAGAAAAGCAAGTAGAAGAGTGTGAGTTAGGTAATTGAAAGTAATAATAGAAAATGAGTAAGAGAGATGAGATTTGAAGAAAAAAAGTAGAAAAGCAAGTAAAAGAGTGTGAGTTAGTAATTGAAAGTAATAATAGAAAATGAGAAAGAGAGATGAGATTTCTAAGAAAAGTGAAGTAGAAAAGCAAGTAAAAGAGTGTGAGTTAGGTAATTGAAAGTATAATAGAAAATGAGAAAGAGAGATGAGATTTCTAAGAAAAGTGAAGTAGAAAAGCAAGTAAAAGAGTGTGAGTTAGGTAATTGAAAGTAATAATAGAAAATGATGAGATTTCTAGAAAAGTGAATAGAAAAGCAGAGAGTGTGAGTTAGGTAATTGAAAGTGATAATAGAAAATGAGAAAGAGAGATGAGATTTGAAGGAAAAGTGAAGTAGAAAAGCAAGTAAAAGAGTGTGAGTTAGGTAATTGACAGTAATAATAGAAAATGAGAAAGAGAGATGAGATTTGAAAGAAAAGTGAAGTAGAAAATAGTAAAAATGAGTTAGGTAATTGACAGTAATAATAGAAAATGAGAAAGAGAGATGAGATTTCTAAGAAAAGTGAAGTAGAAAAGCAAGTAAAAGAGTGTGAGTTAGGTAATTGAAAGTAATAATAGAAAATGAGAAAGAGAGATGAGATTTCTAAGAAAAGTGAAGTAGAAAAGCAAGTAAAAGAGTGTGAGTTAGGTAATTGAAAGTAATAATAGAAAATGAGAAAGAGAGATGAGATTTCTAAGAAAAGTGAAGTAGAAAAGCAAGTAAAAGAGTGTGAGTTAGGTAATTGAAAGTAATAATAGAAAATGAGAAAGAGAGATGAGATTTCTAAGAAAAGTGAAGTAGAAAAGCAAGTAAAAGAGTGTGAGTTAGGTAATTGAAAGTAATAATAGAAAATGAGAAAGAGAGATGAGATTTCTAAGAAAAGTGAAGTAGAAAAGCAGTAAAAGAGTGTGAGTTAGGTAATTGAAAGTAATAATAGAAAATGAGAAAGAGAGATGAGATTTCTAAGAAAAGTGAAGTAGAAAAGCAGTAAAAGAGTGTGAGTTAGGTAATTGAAAGTAATAATAGAAAATGAGAAAGAGAGATGAGATTTCTAAGAAAAGTGAAGTAAAAAAGCAGTAAAAGAGTGTGAGTTAGGTAATTGAAAGTAATAATAGAAAATGAGAAAGAGAGATGAGATTTCTAAGAAAAGTGAAGTAGAAAAGCAAGTAGAAGAGTGTGAGTTAGGTAATTGAAAGTAACAATAGAAAATGAGAAAGAGAGATGAGATTTCTAAGAAAAGTGAAGTAGAAAAGCAAGTAGAAGAGTGTGAGTTAGGTAATTGAAAGTATTAATAGAAAATGAGAAAGAGAGATGAGATTTCTAAGAAAAGTGAAGTAGAAAAGCAAGTAAAAGAGTGTGAGTTAGGTAATTGAAAGTGATGATAGAAAATGAGAAAGAGAGATAAGATTTCTAAGAAAAGTGAAGTAGAAAAGCAAGTAAAAGAGTGTGAGTTAGGTAATTGAAAGTAACAATAGAAAATGAGAAAGAGAGATGAGATTTCTAAGAAAAGTGAAGTAGAAAAGCAGTACTAGAGAGTGTGAGTTTGGTAGTTGAAAGTAAAAATAGAAAATGAGTAAGAGAGATGAGATTTGAAAGAAAAGTGAAGTAGAAAAGCAAGTAAAAGAGTGTGAGTTAGGTAATTGAAAGTGATGATAGAAAATGAGAAAGAGAGATAAGATTTCTAAGAAAAGTGAAGTAGAAAAGCAGTAAAAGAGTGTGAGTTAGGTAATTGAAAGTGATAATAGAAAATGAGAAAGAGAGATGAGATTTCTAAGAAAAGTGAAGTAGAAAAGCAAGTAAAAGAGTGTGAGTTAGGTAATTGAAAGTGATAATAGAAAATGAGAAAGAGAGATGAGATTTCTAAGAAAAGTGAAGTAGAAAAGCAGTAAAAGAGTGTGAGTTAGGTAATTGAAAGTAATAATAGAAAATGAGAAAGAGAGATGAGATTTCTAAGAAAAGTGAAGTAGAAAATCAGTAAAAGAGTGTGAGTTAGGTAATTGACAGTATTAATAGAAAATGAGAAAGAGAGATGAGATTTCTAAGAAAAGTGAAGTAGAAAAGCAGTAAAAGAGTGTGAGTTAGGTAATTGAAAGTGATGATAGAAAATGAGAAAGAGAGATGAGATTTCTAAGAAAAGTGAAGTAGAAAAGCAAGTAAAAGAGTGTGAGTTAGGTAATTGAAAGTGATGATAGAAAATGAGAAAGAGAGATGAGATTTCTAAGAAAAGTGAAGTAGAAAAGCAAGTAAAAGAGTGTGAGTTAGGTAATTGAAAGTAATAATAGAAAATGAGAAAGAGAGATGAGATTTCTAAGAAAAGTGAAGTAGAAAAGCAAGTAAAAGAGTGTGAGTTAGGTAATTGACAGTGATTAATAGAAAATGAGTAAGAGAGATAAGATTTCTAAGAAAAGTGAAGTAGAAAAGCAAGTAAAAGAGTGTGAGTTAGGTAATTGAAAGTATTAATAGAAAATGAGAAAGAGAGATAGGATTTCTAAGAAAAGTGAAGTAGAAAAGCAAGTAGAAGAGTGTGAGTTAGGTAATTGAAAGTATTAATAGAAAATGAGAAAGAGAGATGAGATTTCTAAGAAAAGTGAAGTAGAAAAGCAAGTAAAAGAGTGTGAGTTAGGTAATTGAAAGTAACAATAGAAAATGAGTAAGATAGATAAGATTTCTAAGAAAAGTGAAGTAGAAAAGCAAGTAAAAGAGTGTGAGTTAGGTAATTTACAGTATTAATAGAAAATGAGAAGAGAGATGAGATTTCTAAGAAAAGTGAAGTAGAAAAGCAGTAAAAGAGTGTGAGTTAGGTAATTGACAGTATTAATAGAAAATGAGAAAGAGAGATGAGATTTCTAAGAAAAGTGAAGTAGAAAAGCAAGTAAAAGAGTGTGAGTTAGGTAATTGAAAGTGATGATAGAAAATGAGAAAGAGAGATAAGATTTCTAAGAAAAGTGAAGTAGAAAAGCAAGTAAAAGAGTGTGAGTTAGGTAATTGAAAGTAATAATAGAAAATGAGAAAGAGAGATAGGATTTCTAAGAAAAGTGAAGTAGAAAAGCAAGTAAAAGAGTGTGAGTTAGGTAATTGAAAGTAATAATAGAAAATGAGAAAGAGAGATAGGATTTCTAAGAAAAGTGAAGTAGAAAAGCAAGTAAAAGAGTGTGAGTTAGGTAGTTGAAAGTAATAATAGAAAATGAGTAAGAGAGATGAGATTTGAAGGAAAAGTGAAGTCGAAAAGCAAGTAAAAGAGTCTGAGTTAGGTAATTGAAAGTAATAATAGAAAATGAGTAAGATAGATAAGATTTCTAAGAAAAGTGAAGTAGAAAAGCAAGTAAAAGAGTCTGAGTTAGGTAATTGAAAGTAATAATAGAAAATGAGTAAGAGAGATAGGATTTCTAAGAAAAGTGAAGTAGAAAAGCAAGTAAAAGAGTGTGAGTTAGGTAATTGACAGTAATAATAGAAAATGAGAAAGAGAGATGAGATTTGAAAGAAAAGTGAAGTAGAAAAGCAAGTAAAAGAGTGTGAGTTAGGTAATTGAAAGTAACAATAGAAAATGAGAAAGAGAGATGAGATTTGAAAGAAAAGTGAAGTAGAAAAGCAGTAAAAGAGTGTGAGTTAGGTAATTGAAAGTGATAATAGAAAATGAGAAAGAGAGATAAGATTTCTAAGAAAAGTGAAGTAGAAAAGCAAGTAAAAGAGTGTGAGTTAGGTAATTGAAAGTAATAATAGAAAATGAGAAAGAGAGATGAGATTTCTAAGAAAAGTGAAGTAGAAAAGCAAGTAAAAGAGTGTGAGTTAGGTAATTGACAGTAATAATAGAAAATGAGAAAGAGAGATGAGATTTCTAAGAAAAGTGAAGTAGAAAAGCAAGTAAAAGAGTCTGAGTTAGGTAATTGAAAGTAATAATAGAAAATGAGAAAGAGAGATAGGATTTCTAAGAAAAGTGAAGTAGAAAAGCAAGTAAAAGAGTGTGAGTTAGGTAATTGAAAGTAATGATAGAAAATGAGAAAGAGAGATGAGATTTCTAAGAAAAGTGAAGTAGAAAAGCAAGTAAAAGAGTGTGAGTTAGGTAATTGAAAGTAATAATAGAAAATGAGAAAGAGAGATGAGATTTCTAAGAAAAGTGAAGTAGAAAAGCAAGTAAAAGAGTGTGAGTTTGGTAGTTGAAAGTAAAAATAGAAAATGAGTAAGATAGATAAGATTTCTAAGAAAAGTGAAGTAGAAAAGCAAGTAAAAGAGTGTGAGTTAGGTAATTGACAGTATTAATAGAAAATGAGAAAGAGAGATGAGATTTCTAAGAAAAGTGAAGTAGAAAAGCAAGTAAAAGAGTGTGAGTTAGGTAATTGAAAGTAATAATAGAAAATGAGAAAGAGAGATGAGATTTCTAAGAAAAGTGAAGTAGAAAAGCAAGTAAAAGAGTGTGAGTTTGGTAGTTGAAAGTAAAAATAGAAAATGAGTAAGAGAGATGAGATTTCTAAGAAAAGTGAAGTAGAAAAGCAAGTAAAAGAGTGTGAGTTAGGTAATTGAAAGTAATAATAGAAAATGAGTAAGATAGATAAGATTTCTAAGAAAAGTGAAGTAGAAAAGCAAGTAAAAGAGTGTGAGTTAGGTAATTGACAGTATTAATAGAAAATGAGAAAGAGAGATGAGATTTCTAAGAAAAGTGAAGTAGAAAAGCAAGTAAAAGAGTGTGAGTTAGGTAATTGAAAGTAACAATAGAAAATGAGAAAGAGAGATGAGATTTCTAAGAAAAGTGAAGTAGAAAAGCAAGTAAAAGAGTGTGAGTTAGGTAATTGAAAGTATTAATAGAAAATGAGAAAGAGAGATGAGATTTCTAAGAAAAGTGAAGTAGAAAAGCAAGTAAAAGAGTGTGAGTTAGGTAATTGAAAGTAATAATAGAAAATGAGAAAGAGAGATGAGATTTCTAAGAAAAGTGAAGTAGAAAAGCAAGTAAAAGAGTGTGAGTTAGGTAATTGAAAGTAATAATAGAAAATGAGAAAGAGAGATGAGATTTCTAAGAAAAGTGAAGTAGAAAAGCAGTACTAGAGAGTGTGAGTTAGGTAATTGAAAGTAATAATAGAAAATGAGAAAGAGAGATGAGATTTCTAAGAAAAGTGAAGTAGAAAAGCAAGTAAAAGAGTGTGAGTTAGGTAGTTGAAAGTAATAATAGAAAATGAGAAAGAGAGATAAGATTTCTAAGAAAAGTGAAGTAGAAAAGCAAGTAAAAGAGTGTGAGTTAGGTAATTGAAAGTAATAATAGAAAATGAGAAAGAGAGATAAGATTTCTAAGAAAAGTGAAGTAGAAAAGCAAGTAAAAGAGTGTGAGTTAGGTAATTGACAGTAATAATAGAAAATGAGAAAGAGAGATGAGATTTGAAAGAAAAGTGAAGTAGAAAAGCAAGTAAAAGAGTGTGAGTTAGGTAGTTGAAAGTAATAATAGAAAATGAGTAAGAGAGATAAGATTTCTAAGAAAAGTGAAGTAGAAAAGCAAGTAAAAGAGTGTGAGTTAGGTAATTGAAAGTAATAATAGAAAATGAGAAAGAGAGATAAGATTTCTAAGAAAAGTGAAGAAGAAAAGCAAGTAAAAGAGTGTGAGTTAGGTAATTGAAAGTAATAATAGAAAATGAGAAAGAGAGATGAGATTTGAAAGAAAAGTGAAGTAGAAAAGCAAGTAAAAGAGTGTGAGTTAGGTAATTGAAAGTAATAATAGAAAATGAGAAAGAGAGATAGGATTTCTAAGAAAAGTGAAGTAGAAAAGCAAGTAAAAGAGTGTGAGTTAGGTAATTGAAAGTATTAATAGAAAATGAGAAAGAGAGATGAGATTTCTAAGAAAAGTGAAGTAGAAAAGCAAGTAAAAGAGTGTGAGTTAGGTAATTGAAAGTAATAATAGAAAATGAGAAAGAGAGATGAGATTTCTAAGAAAAGTGAAGTAGAAAAGCAAGTAAAAGAGTGTGAGTTAGGTAATTGAAAGTAATAATAGAAAATGAGAAAGAGAGATGAGATTTCTAAGAAAAGTGAAGTAGAAAAGCAGTAAAAGAGTGTGAGTTAGGTAATTGAAAGTGATGATAGAAAATGAGAAAGAGAGATAAGATTTCTAAGAAAAGTGAAGTAGAAAAGCAAGTAAAAGAGTGTGAGTTAGGTAATTGAAAGTAATAATAGAAAATGAGAAAGAGAGATGAGATTTCTAAGAAAAGTGAAGTAGAAAAGCAAGTAAAAGAGTGTGAGTTAGGTAATTGAAAGTGATGATAGAAAATGAGAAAGAGAGATAAGATTTCTAAGAAAAGTGAAGTAGAAAAGCAAGTAAAAGAGTGTGAGTTAGGTAATTGACAGTAATAATAGAAAATGAGAAAGAGAGATAGAGATTTCTAAGAAAAGTGAAGTAGAAAAGCAAGTAAAAGAGTGTGAGTTAGGTAATTGAAAGTAATAATAGAAAATGAGAAAGAGAGATAAGATTTCTAAGAAAAGTGAAGTAGAAAAGCAAGTAAAAGAGTGTGAGTTAGGTAGTTGAAAGTAATAATAGAAAATGAGTAAGAGAGATGAGATTTGAAGGAAAAGTGAAGAAGAAAAGCAAGTAAAAGAGTGTGAGTTAGGTAATTGAAAGTAATAATAGAAAATGAGTAAGATAGATGAGATTTCTAAGAAAAGTGAAGTAGAAAAGCAAGTAAAAGAGTCTGAGTTAGGTAATTGAAAGTAACAATAGAAAATGAGTAAGAGAGATAGGATTTCTAAGAAAAGTGAAGTAGAAAAGCAAGTAAAAGAGTGTGAGTTAGGTAATTGACAGTAATAATAGAAAATGAGAAAGAGAGATGAGATTTGAAAGAAAAGTGAAGTAGAAAAGCAAGTAAAAGAGTGTGAGTTAGGTAATTGAAAGTAACAATAGAAAATGAGAAAGAGAGATGAGATTTGAAAGAAAAGTGAAGTAGAAAAGCAGTAAAAGAGTGTGAGTTAGGTAATTGAAAGTGATAATAGAAAATGAGAAAGAGAGATAAGATTTCTAAGAAAAGTGAAGTAGAAAAGCAAGTAAAAGAGTGTGAGTTAGGTAATTGAAAGTAATAATAGAAAATGAGAAAGAGAGATGAGATTTCTAAGAAAAGTGAAGTAGAAAAGCAAGTAAAAGAGTGTGAGTTAGGTAATTGACAGTAATAATAGAAAATGAGAAAGAGAGATGAGATTTCTAAGAAAAGTGAAGTAGAAAAGCAAGTAAAAGAGTCTGAGTTAGGTAATTGAAAGTAATAATAGAAAATGAGAAAGAGAGATAGGATTTCTAAGAAAAGTGAAGTAGAAAAGCAAGTAAAAGAGTGTGAGTTAGGTAATTGAAAGTGATGATAGAAAATGAGAAAGAGAGATGAGATTTCTAAGAAAAGTGAAGTAGAAAAGCAAGTAAAAGAGTGTGAGTTAGGTAATTGAAAGTAATAATAGAAAATGAGAAAGAGAGATGAGATTTCTAAGAAAAGTGAAGTAGAAAAGCAAGTAAAAGAGTGTGAGTTTGGTAGTTGAAAGTAAAAATAGAAAATGAGTAAGATAGATAAGATTTCTAAGAAAAGTGAAGTAGAAAAGCAAGTAAAAGAGTGTGAGTTAGGTAATTGACAGTATTAATAGAAAATGAGAAAGAGAGATGAGATTTCTAAGAAAAGTGAAGTAGAAAAGCAAGTAAAAGAGTGTGAGTTAGGTAATTGAAAGTAATAATAGAAAATGAGAAAGAGAGATGAGATTTCTAAGAAAAGTGAAGTAGAAAAGCAAGTAAAAGAGTGTGAGTTTGGTAGTTGAAAGTAAAAATAGAAAATGAGTAAGAGAGATGAGATTTCTAAGAAAAGTGAAGTAGAAAAGCAAGTAAAAGAGTGTGAGTTAGGTAATTGAAAGTAATAATAGAAAATGAGTAAGATAGATAAGATTTCTAAGAAAAGTGAAGTAGAAAAGCAAGTAAAAGAGTGTGAGTTAGGTAATTGACAGTATTAATAGAAAATGAGAAAGAGAGATGAGATTTCTAAGAAAAGTGAAGTAGAAAAGCAAGTAAAAGAGTGTGAGTTAGGTAATTGAAAGTAATAATAGAAAATGAGTAAGATAGATAAGATTTCTAAGAAAAGTGAAGTAGAAAAGCAAGTAAAAGAGTGTGAGTTAGGTAATTGACAGTATTAATAGAAAATGAGAAAGAGAGATGAGATTTGAAAGAAAAGTGAAGTAGAAAAGCAAGTAAAAGAGTGTGAGTTAGGTAATTGAAAGTAATAATAGAAAATGAGAAAGAGAGATGAGATTTCTAAGAAAAGTGAAGTAGAAAAGCAAGTAAAAGAGTGTGAGTTAGGTAATTGAAAGTAATAATAGAAAATGAGAAAGAGAGATAAGATTTCTAAGAAAAGTGAAGTAGAAAAGCAGTACTAGAGAGTGTGAGTTAGGTAATTGAAAGTAATAATAGAAAATGAGAAAGAGAGATAAGATTTCTAAGAAAAGTGAAGTAGAAAAGCAAGTAAAAGAGTGTGAGTTAGGTAATTGACAGTATTAATAGAAAATGAGAAAGAGAGATAGGATTTCTAAGAAAAGTGAAGTAGAAAAGCAAGTAAAAGAGTGTGAGTTAGGTAGTTGAAAGTATTAATAGAAAATGAGAAAGAGAGATAAGATTTCTAAGAAAAGTGAAGTAGAAAAGCAAGTAAAAGAGTGTGAGTTAGGTAATTGACAGTAATAATAGAAAATGAGAAAGAGAGATAAGATTTCTAAGAAAAGTGAAGAAGAAAAGCAAGTAAAAGAGTGTGAGTTAGGTAATTGAAAGTAATAATAGAAAATGAGAAAGAGAGATGAGATTTGAAAGAAAAGTGAAGTAGAAAAGCAAGTAAAAGAGTGTGAGTTAGGTAATTGAAAGTAATAATAGAAAATGAGAAAGAGAGATAGGATTTCTAAGAAAAGTGAAGTAGAAAAGCAAGTAAAAGAGTGTGAGTTAGGTAATTGACAGTAATAATAGAAAATGAGAAAGAGAGATGAGATTTCTAAGAAAAGTGAAGTAGAAAAGCAAGTAAAAGAGTGTGAGTTAGGTAATTGAAAGTAACAATAGAAAATGAGAAAGAGAGATGAGATTTCTAAGAAAAGTGAAGTAGAAAAGCAAGTAAAAGAGTGTGAGTTAGGTAATTGAAAGTAATAATAGAAAATGAGAAAGAGAGATGAGATTTCTAAGAAAAGTGAAGTAGAAAAGCAGTAAAAGAGTGTGAGTTAGGTAATTGAAAGTGATGATAGAAAATGAGAAAGAGAGATAAGATTTCTAAGAAAAGTGAAGTCGAAAAGCAAGTAAAAGAGTCTGAGTTAGGTAATTGAAAGTAAAAATAGAAAATGAGAAAGAGAGATAAGATTTCTAAGAAAAGTGAAGTAGAAAAGCAAGTAGAAGAGTGTGAGTTAGGTAATTGAAAGTAATAATAGAAAATGAGTAAGAGAGATGAGATTTCTAAGAAAAGTGAAGTAGAAAAGCAAGTAAAAGAGTGTGAGTTAGGTAATTGAAAGTAATAATAGAAAATGAGAAAGAGAGATGAGATTTCTAAGAAAAGTGAAGTAGAAAAGCAAGTAAAAGAGTGTGAGTTAGGTAATTGAAAGTAACAATAGAAAATGAGAAAGAGAGATAAGATTTCTAAGAAAAGTGAAGTCGAAAAGCAAGTAAAAGAGTCTGAGTTAGGTAATTGAAAGTAATAATAGAAAATGAGAAAGAGAGATAGGATTTCTAAGAAAAGTGAAGTAGAAAAGCAAGTAAAAGAGTGTGAGTTAGGTAATTGACAGTAATAATAGAAAATGAGAAAGAGAGATGAGATTTCTAAGAAAAGTGAAGTAGAAAAGCAAGTAAAAGAGTGTGAGTTAGGTAATTGAAAGTAACAATAGAAAATGAGAAAGAGAGATGAGATTTCTAAGAAAAGTGAAGTAGAAAAGCAAGTAAAAGAGTGTGAGTTAGGTAATTGAAAGTAATAATAGAAAATGAGAAAGAGAGATAAGATTTCTAAGAAAAGTGAAGTAGAAAAGCAAGTAAAAGAGTGTGAGTTAGGTAATTGACAGTATTAATAGAAAATGAGAAAGAGAGATGAGATTTGAAAGAAAAGTGAAGTAGAAAAGCAAGTAAAAGAGTGTGAGTTAGGTAGTTGAAAGTAATAATAGAAAATGAGTAAGAGAGATAAGATTTCTAAGAAAAGTGAAGTAGAAAAGCAAGTAAAAGAGTGTGAGTTAGGTAATTGAAAGTAATAATAGAAAATGAGAAAGAGAGATAAGATTTCTAAAAAAAGTGAAGAAGAAAAGCAAGTAAAAGAGTGTGAGTTAGGTAATTGAAAGTAATAATAGAAAATGAGAAAGAGAGATGAGATTTGAAAGAAAAGTGAAGTAGAAAAGCAAGTAAAAGAGTGTGAGTTAGGTAATTGAAAGTAATAATAGAAAATGAGAAAGAGAGATAGGATTTCTAAGAAAAGTGAAGTAGAAAAGCAAGTAAAAGAGTGTGAGTTAGGTAATTGACAGTAATAATAGAAAATGAGAAAGAGAGATGAGATTTCTAAGAAAAGTGAAGTAGAAAAGCAAGTAAAAGAGTGTGAGTTAGGTAATTGAAAGTAACAATAGAAAATGAGAAAGAGAGATGAGATTTCTAAGAAAAGTGAAGTAGAAAAGCAAGTAAAAGAGTGTGAGTTAGGTAATTGAAAGTAATAATAGAAAATGAGAAAGAGAGATGAGATTTCTAAGAAAAGTGAAGTAGAAAAGCAGTAAAAGAGTGTGAGTTAGGTAATTGAAAGTGATGATAGAAAATGAGAAAGAGAGATAAGATTTCTAAGAAAAGTGAAGTCGAAAAGCAAGTAAAAGAGTCTGAGTTAGGTAATTGAAAGTAAAAATAGAAAATGAGAAAGAGAGATAAGATTTCTAAGAAAAGTGAAGTAGAAAAGCAAGTAGAAGAGTGTGAGTTAGGTAATTGAAAGTAATAATAGAAAATGAGAAAGAGAGATGAGATTTCTAAGAAAAGTGAAGTAGAAAAGCAAGTAAAAGAGTGTGAGTTAGGTAATTGAAAGTAATAATAGAAAATGAGAAAGAGAGATGAGATTTCTAAGAAAAGTGAAGTAGAAAAGCAAGTAAAAGAGTGTGAGTTAGGTAATTGAAAGTAACAATAGAAAATGAGAAAGAGAGATAAGATTTCTAAGAAAAGTGAAGTCGAAAAGCAAGTAAAAGAGTCTGAGTTAGGTAATTGAAAGTAATAATAGAAAATGAGAAAGAGAGATAGGATTTCTAAGAAAAGTGAAGTAGAAAAGCAAGTAAAAGAGTGTGAGTTAGGTAATTGACAGTAATAATAGAAAATGAGAAAGAGAGATGAGATTTCTAAGAAAAGTGAAGTAGAAAAGCAAGTAAAAGAGTGTGAGTTAGGTAATTGAAAGTAACAATAGAAAATGAGAAAGAGAGATGAGATTTCTAAGAAAAGTGAAGTAGAAAAGCAAGTAAAAGAGTGTGAGTTAGGTAATTGAAAGTAATAATAGAAAATGAGAAAGAGAGATGAGATTTCTAAGAAAAGTGAAGTAGAAAAGCAAGTAAAAGAGTGTGAGTTAGGTAATTGAAAGTAATAATAGAAAATGAGAAAGAGAGATAAGATTTGAAAGAAAAGTGAAGTAGAAAAGCAAGTAAAAGAGTGTGAGTTAGGTAATTGACAGTATTAATAGAAAATGAGTAAGAGAGATAAGATTTCTAAGAAAAGTGAAGTAGAAAAGCAGTAAAAGAGTGTGAGTTAGGTAATTGAAAGTAATAATAGAAAATGAGAAAGAGAGATAGGATTTCTAAGAAAAGTGAAGTAGAAAAGCAAGTAAAAGAGTGTGAGTTAGGTAATTGAAAGTAATAATAGAAAATGAGAAAGAGAGATGAGATTTGAAAGAAAAGTGAAGTAGAAAAGCAAGTAAAAGAGTGTGAGTTAGGTAATTGAAAGTAATAATAGAAAATGAGTAAGATAGATAAGATTTCTAAGAAAAGTGAAGTAGAAAAGCAAGTAAAAGAGTGTGAGTTAGGTAATTAACAGTAATAATAGAAAAATGAGAAAGAGAGATGAGATTTCTAAGAAAAGTGAAGTAGAAAAGCAAGTAAAAGAGTGTGAGTTAGGTAATTGAAAGTAATAATAGAAAATGAGAAAGAGAGATAAGATTTCTAAGAAAAGTGAAGAAGAAAAGCAAGTAAAAGAGTGTGAGTTAGGTAATTGACAGTATTAATAGAAAATGAGAAAGAGAGATGAGATTTCTAAGAAAAGTGAAGTAGAAAAGCAAGTAAAAGAGTGTGAGTTAGGTAATTGAAAGTAATAATAGAAAATGAGAAAGAGAGATAAGATTTCTAAGAAAAGTGAAGTAGAAAAGCAAGTAAAAGAGTGTGAGTTAGGTAATTAACAGTAATAATAGAAAATGAGAAAGAGAGATGAGATTTCTAAGAAAAGTGAAGTAGAAAAGCAAGTAAAAGAGTGTGAGTTAGGTAATTGAAAGTAATAATAGAAAATGAGAAAGAGAGATGAGATTTGAAAGAAAAGTGAAGTAGAAAAGCAAGTAAAAGAGTGTGAGTTAGGTAATTGACAGTAATAATAGAAAATGAGAAAGAGAGATGAGATTTCTAAGAAAAGTGAAGTAGAAAAGCAAGTAAAAGAGTGTGAGTTAGGTAATTGAAAGTAATAATAGAAAATGAGAAAGAGAGATAAGATTTCTAAGAAAAGTGAAGAAGAAAAGCAAGTAAAAGAGTGTGAGTTAGGTAATTGACAGTATTAATAGAAAATGAGAAAGAGAGATGAGATTTCTAAGAAAAGTGAAGAAGAAAAGCAAGTAAAAGAGTGTGAGTTAGGTAATTGAAAGTAATAATAGAAAATGAGAAAGAGAGATAGGATTTCTAAGAAAAGTGAAGTAGAAAAGCAAGTAAAAGAGTGTGAGTTAGGTAATTGAAAGTAATAATAGAAAATGAGAAAGAGAGATAGGATTTCTAAGAAAAGTGAAGTAGAAAAGCAAGTAAAAGAGTGTGAGTTAGGTAATTGAAAGTAATAATAGAAAATGAGAAAGAGAGATAGGATTTCTAAGAAAAGTGAAGTAGAAAAGCAAGTAAAAGAGTGTGAGTTAGGTAGTTGAAAGTAATAATAGAAAATGAGTAAGAGAGATAAGATTTCTAAGAAAAGTGAAGTAGAAAAGCAAGTAAAAGAGTGTGAGTTAGGTAATTGAAAGTAATAATAGAAAATGAGAAAGAGAGATGAGATTTGAAAGAAAAGTGAAGTAGAAAAGCAAGTAAAAGAGTGTGAGTTAGGTAATTGACAGTATTAATAGAAAATGAGAAAGAGAGATGAGATTTGAAAGAAAAGTGAAGTAGAAAAGCAAGTAAAAGAGTGTGAGTTAGGTAATTGAAAGTAACAATAGAAAATGAGAAAGAGAGATAAGATTTCTAAGAAAAGTGAAGTCGAAAAGCAAGTAAAAGAGTCTGAGTTAGGTAATTGAAAGTAATAATAGAAAATGAGAAAGAGAGATAGGATTTCTAAGAAAAGTGAAGTAGAAAAGCAAGTAAAAGAGTGTGAGTTAGGTAATTGACAGTAATAATAGAAAATGAGAAAGAGAGATGAGATTTCTAAGAAAAGTGAAGTAGAAAAGCAAGTAAAAGAGTGTGAGTTAGGTAATTGAAAGTAACAATAGAAAATGAGAAAGAGAGATGAGATTTCTAAGAAAAGTGAAGTAGAAAAGCAAGTAAAAGAGTGTGAGTTAGGTAATTGAAAGTAATAATAGAAAATGAGAAAGAGAGATAAGATTTCTAAGAAAAGTGAAGTAGAAAAGCAAGTAAAAGAGTGTGAGTTAGGTAATTGACAGTATTAATAGAAAATGAGAAAGAGAGATGAGATTTGAAAGAAAAGTGAAGTAGAAAAGCAAGTAAAAGAGTGTGAGTTAGGTAGTTGAAAGTAATAATAGAAAATGAGTAAGAGAGATAAGATTTCTAAGAAAAGTGAAGAAGAAAAGCAAGTAAAAGAGTGTGAGTTAGGTAATTGAAAGTAATAATAGAAAATGAGAAAGAGAGATGAGATTGAAAGAAAAGTGAAGTAGAAAAGCAAGTAAAAGAGTGTGAGTTAGGTAATTGAAAGTAATAATAGAAAATGAGAAAGAGAGATGAGATTTGAAAGAAAAGTGAAGTAGAAAAGCAAGTAAAAGAGTGTGAGTTAGGTAATTGAAAGTAATAATAGAAAATGAGAAAGAGAGATAGGATTTCTAAGAAAAGTGAAGTAGAAAAGCAAGTAAAAGAGTGTGAGTTAGGTAATTGACAGTAATAATAGAAAATGAGAAAGAGAGATGAGATTTCTAAGAAAAGTGAAGTAGAAAAGCAAGTAAAAGAGTGTGAGTTAGGTAATTGAAAGTAACAATAGAAAATGAGAAAGAGAGATGAGATTTCTAAGAAAAGTGAAGTAGAAAAGCAAGTAAAAGAGTGTGAGTTAGGTAATTGAAAGTAATAATAGAAAATGAGAAAGAGAGATGAGATTTCTAAGAAAAGTGAAGTAGAAAAGCAGTAAAAGAGTGTGAGTTAGGTAATTGAAAGTGATGATAGAAAATGAGAAAGAGAGATAAGATTTCTAAGAAAAGTGAAGTCGAAAAGCAAGTCAAAGAGTCTGAGTTAGGTAATTGAAAGTAAAAATAGAAAATGAGAAAGAGAGATAAGATTTCTAAGAAAAGTGAAGTAGAAAAGCAAGTAGAAGAGTGTGAGTTAGGTAATTGAAAGTAATAATAGAAAATGAGTAAGAGAGATGAGATTTCTAAGAAAAGTGAAGTAGAAAAGCAAGTAAAAGAGTGTGAGTTAGGTAATTGAAAGTAATAATAGAAAATGAGAAAGAGAGATGAGATTTCTAAGAAAAGTGAAGTAGAAAGGTATGTAAAAGAGTGTGAGTTAGGTAATTGAAAGTAACAATAGAAAATGAGAAAGAGAGATAAGATTTCTAAGAAAAGTGAAGTCGAAAAGCAAGTAAAAGAGTCTGAGTTAGGTAATTGAAAGTAATAATAGAAAATGAGAAAGAGAGATGAGATTTCTAAGAAAAGTGAAGTAGAAAAGCAAGTAAAGAGTGTGAGTTAGGTAATTGAAAGTAATAATAGAAAATGAGTAAGAGAGATGAGATTTGAAAGAAAAGTGAAGTAGAAAAGCAAGTAAAAGAGTGTGAGTTAGGTAATTAACAGTAATAATAGAAAATGAGAAAGAGAGATGAGATTTCTAAGAAAAGTGAAGTAGAAAGGTATGTAAAAGAGTGTGAGTTAGGTAATTGAAAGTAACAATAGAAAATGAGAAAGAGAGATGAGATTTCTAAGAAAAGTGAAGTAGAAAAGCAAGTAAAAGAGTGTGAGTTAGGTAATTGAAAGTAATAATAGAAAATGAGAAAGAGAGATGAGATTTCTAAGAAAAGTGAAGTAGAAAAGCAAGTAAAGAGTGTGAGTTAGGTAATTGAAAGTAATAATAGAAAATGAGTAAGAGAGATAAGATTTCTAAGAAAAGTGAAGTAGAAAAGCAGTAAAAGAGTGTGAGTTAGGTAATTGAAAGTAATAATAGAAAATGAGAAAGAGAGATAGGATTTCTAAGAAAAGTGAAGTAGAAAAGCAAGTAAAAGAGTGTGAGTTAGGTAATTGAAAGTAATAATAGAAAATGAGAAAGAGAGATGAGATTTGAAAGAAAAGTGAAGTAGAAAAGCAAGTAAAAGAGTGTGAGTTAGGTAATTGAAAGTAATAATAGAAAATGAGTAAGATAGATAAGATTTCTAAGAAAAGTGAAGTAGAAAAGCAAGTAAAAGAGTGTGAGTTAGGTAATTGAAAGTAATAATAGAAAATGAGAAAGAGAGATGAGATTTCTAAGAAAAGTGAAGTAGAAAAGCAAGTAAAAGAGTGTGAGTTAGGTAATTGAAAGTAACAATAGAAAATGAGAAAGAGAGATAAGATTTCTAAGAAAAGTGAAGTCGAAAAGCAAGTAAAAGAGTCTGAGTTAGGTAATTGAAAGTAATAATAGAAAATGAGTAAGATAGATAAGATTTCTAAGAAAAGTGAAGTAGAAAAGCAAGTAAAAGAGTGTGAGTTAGGTAATTGACAGTAATAATAGAAAATGAGAAAGAGAGATGAGATTTCTAAGAAAAGTGAAGTAGAAAAGCAAGTAAAAGAGTGTGAGTTAGGTAATTGAAAGTAACAATAGAAAATGAGAAAGAGAGATGAGATTTCTAAGAAAAGTGAAGTAGAAAAGCAAGTAAAAGAGTGTGAGTTAGGTAATTGAAAGTAATAATAGAAAATGAGAAAGAGAGATGAGATTTCTAAGAAAAGTGAAGTAGAAAAGCAAGTAAAAGAGTGTGAGTTAGGTAATTGAAAGTAATAATAGAAAATGAGAAAGAGAGATGAGATTTGAAAGAAAAGTGAAGTAGAAAAGCAAGTAAAAGAGTGTGAGTTAGGTAATTGACAGTATTAATAGAAAATGAGTAAGAGAGATAAGATTTCTAAGAAAAGTGAAGTAGAAAAGCAGTAAAAGAGTGTGAGTTAGGTAATTGAAAGTAATAATAGAAAATGAGAAAGAGAGATAGGATTTCTAAGAAAAGTGAAGTAGAAAAGCAAGTAAAAGAGTGTGAGTTAGGTAATTGAAAGTAATAATAGAAAATGAGAAAGAGAGATGAGATTTGAAAGAAAAGTGAAGTAGAAAAGCAAGTAAAAGAGTGTGAGTTAGGTAATTGAAAGTAATAATAGAAAATGAGTAAGATAGATAAGATTTCTAAGAAAAGTGAAGTAGAAAAGCAAGTAAAAGAGTGTGAGTTAGGTAATTAACAGTAATAATAGAAAATGAGAAAGAGAGATGAGATTTCTAAGAAAAGTGAAGTAGAAAAGCAAGTAAAAGAGTGTGAGTTAGGTAATTGAAAGTAATAATAGAAAATGAGAAAGAGAGATGAGATTTGAAAGAAAAGTGAAGTAGAAAAGCAAGTAAAAGAGTGTGAGTTAGGTAATTGACAGTAATAATAGAAAATGAGAAAGAGAGATGAGATTTCTAAGAAAAGTGAAGTAGAAAAGCAAGTAAAAGAGTGTGAGTTAGGTAATTGAAAGTAATAATAGAAAATGAGAAAGAGAGATAAGATTTCTAAGAAAAGTGAAGAAGAAAAGCAAGTAAAAGAGTGTGAGTTAGGTAATTGACAGTATTAATAGAAAATGAGAAAGAGAGATGAGATTTCTAAGAAAAGTGAAGAAGAAAAGCAAGTAAAAGAGTGTGAGTTAGGTAATTGAAAGTAATAATAGAAAATGAGAAAGAGAGATAGGATTTCTAAGAAAAGTGAAGTAGAAAAGCAAGTAAAAGAGTGTGAGTTAGGTAATTGAAAGTAACAATAGAAAATGAGAAAGAGAGATAGGATTTCTAAGAAAAGTGAAGTAGAAAAGCAAGTAAAAGAGTGTGAGTTAGGTAATTGAAAGTAATAATAGAAAATGAGAAAGAGAGATAGGATTTCTAAGAAAAGTGAAGTAGAAAAGCAAGTAAAAGAGTGTGAGTTAGGTAGTTGAAAGTAATAATAGAAAATGAGTAAGAGAGATAAGATTTCTAAGAAAAGTGAAGTAGAAAAGCAAGTAAAAGAGTGTGAGTTAGGTAATTGAAAGTGATAATAGAAAATGAGAAAGAGAGATAGGATTTCTAAGAAAAGTGAAGTAGAAAAGCAAGTAAAAGAGTGTGAGTTAGGTAATTGAAAGTAATAATAGAAAATGAGAAAGAGAGATGAGATTTGAAAGAAAAGTGAAGTAGAAAAGCAAGTAAAAGAGTGTGAGTTAGGTAATTGAAAGTAATAATAGAAAATGAGTAAGATAGATAAGATTTGAAAGAAAAGTGAAGTAGAAAAGCAAGTAAAAGAGTGTGAGTTAGGTAATTAACAGTAATAATAGAAAATGAGAAAGAGAGATGAGATTTCTAAGAAAAGTGAAGTAGAAAGGTATGTAAAAGAGTGTGAGTTAGGTAATTGAAAGTAACAATAGAAAATGAGAAAGAGAGATGAGATTTCTAAGAAAAGTGAAGTAGAAAAGCAAGTAAAAGAGTGTGAGTTAGGTAATTGAAAGTAATAATAGAAAATGAGAAAGAGAGATGAGATTTCTAAGAAAAGTGAAGTAGAAAAGCAAGTAAAAGAGTGTGAGTTAGGTAATTGAAAGTAATAATAGAAAATGAGTAAGATAGATAAGATTTCTAAGAAAAGTGAAGTAGAAAAGCAAGTAAAAGAGTGTGAGTTAGGTAATTGAAAGTATTAATAGAAAATGAGAAAGAGAGATGAAATTTGAAAGAAAAGTGAAGTAGAAAAGCAAGTAAAAGAGTGTGAGTTAGGTAATTGAAAGTAATAATAGAAAATGAGAAAGAGAGATAGGATTTCTAAGAAAAGTGAAGAAGAAAAGCAAGTAAAAGAGTGTGAGTTAGGTAATTGAAAGTAATAATAGAAAATGAGAAAGAGAGATAAGATTTCTAAGAAAAGTGAAGAAGAAAAGCAAGTAAAAGAGTGTGAGTTAGGTAATTGAAAGTAATAATAGAAAATGAGAAAGAGAGATGAGATTTCTAAGAAAAGTGAAGTAGAAAAGCAAGTAAAAGAGTGTGAGTTAGGTAATTGAAAGTAATAATAGAAAATGAGTAAGATAGATAAGATTTGAAAGAAAAGTGAAGTAGAAAAGCAGTAAAAGAGTGTGAGTTAGGTAATTGAAAGTAATAATAGAAAATGAGAAAGAGAGATAGGATTTCTAAGAAAAGTGAAGTAGAAAAGCAAGTAAAAGAGTGTGAGTTAGGTAATTGAAAGTAATAATAGAAAATGAGAAAGAGAGATGAGATTTGAAAGAAAAGTGAAGTAGAAAAGCAAGTAAAAGAGTGTGAGTTAGGTAATTGAAAGTAATAATAGAAAATGAGTAAGATAGATAAGATTTCTAAGAAAAGTGAAGTAGAAAAGCAAGTAAAAGAGTGTGAGTTAGGTAATTAACAGTAATAATAGAAAATGAGAAAGAGAGATGAGATTTCTAAGAAAAGTGAAGTAGAAAAGCAAGTAAAAGAGTGTGAGTTAGGTAATTGAAAGTAATAATAGAAAATGAGAAAGAGAGATGAGATTTCTAAGAAAAGTGAAGTAGAAAAGCAAGTAAAAGAGTGTGAGTTAGGTAATTGACAGTATTAATAGAAAATGAGAAAGAGAGATGAGATTTCTAAGAAAAGTGAAGTAGAAAAGCAAGTAAAGAGTGTGAGTTAGGTAATTGAAAGTAATAATAGAAAATGAGTAAGATAGATAAGATTTCTAAGAAAAGTGAAGTAGAAAAGCAAGTAAAAGAGTGTGAGTTAGGTAATTGAAAGTATTAATAGAAAATGAGAAAGAGAGATGAGATTTCTAAGAAAAGTGAAGTAGAAAAGCAAGTAAAAGAGTGTGAGTTAGGTAATTGAAAGTAATAATAGAAAATGAGAAAGAGAGATAGGATTTCTAAGAAAAGTGAAGAAGAAAAGCAAGTAAAAGAGTGTGAGTTAGGTAATTGAAAGTAATAATAGAAAATGAGAAAGAGAGATAAGATTTCTAAGAAAAGTGAAGAAGAAAAGCAAGTAAAAGAGTGTGAGTTAGGTAATTGAAAGTAATAATAGAAAATGAGAAAGAGAGATGAGATTTCTAAGAAAAGTGAAGTAGAAAAGCAAGTAAAAGAGTGTGAGTTAGGTAATTGAAAGTAATAATAGAAAATGAGAAAGAGAGATAGGATTTCTAAGAAAAGTGAAGTAGAAAAGCAAGTAAAAGAGTGTGAGTTAGGTAATTGAAAGTAACAATAGAAAATGAGAAAGAGAGATGAGATTTCTAAGAAAAGTGAAGTAGAAAAGCAAGTAAAAGAGTGTGAGTTAGGTAATTGAAAGTAATAATAGAAAATGAGAAAGAGAGATGAGATTTCTAAGAAAAGTGAAGTAGAAAAGCAAGTAAAAGAGTGTGAGTTAGGTAATTGAAAGTAATAATAGAAAATGAGAAAGAGAGATGAGATTTGAAAGAAAAGTGAAGTAGAAAAGCAAGTAAAAGAGTGTGAGTTAGGTAATTGACAGTATTAATAGAAAATGAGAAAGAGAGATGAGATTTCTAAGAAAAGTGAAGTAGAAAAGCAGTAAAAGAGTGTGAGTTAGGTAATTGAAAGTATTAATAGAAAATGAGAAAGAGAGATGAGATTTCTAAGAAAAGTGAAGTAGAAAAGCAAGTAAAAGAGTGTGAGTTAGGTAATTGTAATAATAGTAATAATAGAAAAAATGAGAAAGAGAGATGAGATAAGATTGATTTCTAAGAAAAGTGAAGTAGAAAAGCAAGTAAAAAAGAGTGTGAGTTAGGTAAGAAAATTGACAGTATTAATAGAAAATGAGAAAGAGAGATGAGATTTCTAAGAAAAGTGAAGTAGAAAAGCAGTAAAAGAGTGTGAGTTAGGTAATTGAAAGTAATAATAGAAAATGAGAAAGAGAGATAGGATTTCTAAGAAAAGTGAAGTAGAAAAGCAAGTAAAAGAGTCTGAGTTAGGTAATTGAAAGTAATAATAGAAAATGAGAAAGAGAGATAAGACTTCTGAAAGAAAAGTGAAGTAGAAAAGCAAGTAAAAGAGTGTGAGTTAGGTAATTGACAGTAATAATAGAAAATGAGAAAGAGAGATGAGATTTCTAAGAAAAGTGAAGTAGAAAAGCAAGTAAAAGAGTGTGAGTTTGGTAGTTGAAAGTAAAAATAGAAAATGAGTAAGAGAGATAAGATTTCTAAGAAAAGTGAAGTAGAAAAGCAAGTAAAAGAGTGTGAGTTAGGTAATTGAAAGTAATAATAGAAAATGAGAAAGAGAGATAAGACTTCTGAAAGAAAAGTGAAGTAGAAAAGCAAGTAAAAGAGTGTGAGATAGGTAATTGAAAGTAATAATAGAAAATGAGAAAGAGAGATAAGATTTCTAAGAAAAGTGAAGTAGAAAAGCAAGTAAAAGAGTGTGAGTTAGGTAATTGAAAGTATTAATAGAAAATGAGAAAGAGAGATGAGATTTCTAAGAAAAGTGAAGTAGAAAAGCAAGTAAAAGAGTGTGAGTTAGGTAATTGAAAGTAATAATAGAAAATGAGAAAGAGAGATGAGATTTCTAAGAAAAGTGAAGTAGAAAAGCAAGTAAAAGAGTGTGAGTTAGGTAATTGAAAGTGATAATAGAAAATGAGAAAGAGAGATGAGATTTGAAAGAAAAGTGAAGTAGAAAAGCAAGTAAAAGAGTGTGAGTTAGGTAATTGAAAGTAATAATAGAAAATGAGAAAGAGAGATAAGATTTCTAAGAAAAGTGAAGTAGAAAAGCAAGTAAAAGAGTGTGAGTTAGGTAATTGAAAGTAATAATAGAAAATGAGAAAGAGAGATGAGATTTCTAAGAAAAGTGAAGTAGAAAAGCAAGTAAAAGAGTGTGAGTTAGGTAATTGAAAGTAATAATAGAAAATGAGAAAGAGAGATAAGATTTCTAAGAAAAGTGAAGTAGAAAAGCAAGTAAAAGAGTGTGAGTTAGGTAATTGAAAGTAATAATAGAAAATGAGAAAGAGAGATAGGATTTCTAAGAAAAGTGAAGTAGAAAAGCAAGTAAAAGAGTGTGAGTTAGGTAATTGAAAGTAATAATAGAAAATGAGAAAGAGAGATGAGATTTGAAAGAAAAGTGAAGTAGAAAAGCAAGTAAAAGAGTGTGAGTTAGGTAATTGAAAGTAATAATAGAAAATGAGAAAGAGAGATGAGATTTCTAAGAAAAGTGAAGTAGAAAAGCAAGTAAAAGAGTGTGAGTTAGGTAATTGAAAGTAATAATAGAAAATGAGTAAGAGAGATGAGATTTCTAAGAAAAGTGAAGTAGAAAAGCAAGTAAAAGAGTGTGAGTTAGGTAATTGAAAGTAATAATAGAAAATGAGAAAGAGAGATGAGATTTCTAAGAAAAGTGAAGTAGAAAAGCAAGTAAAAGAGTGTGAGTTAGGTAATTGACAGTATTAATAGAAAATGAGAAAGAGAGATGAGATTTCTAAGAAAAGTGAAGTAGAAAAGCAAGTAAAAGAGTGTGAGTTAGGTAATTGAAAGTAATAATAGAAAATGAGAAAGAGAGATAAGATTTCTAAGAAAAGTGAAGTAGAAAAGCAAGTAGAAGAGTGTGAGTTAGGTAATTGAAAGTAATAATAGAAAATGAGAAAGAGAGATGAGATTTCTAAGAAAAGTGAAGTAGAAAAGCAAGTAAAAGAGTGTGAGTTAGGTAATTGAAAGTAACAATAGAAAATGAGAAAGAGAGATAAGATTTCTAAGAAAAGTGAAGTAGAAAAGCAAGTAAAAGAGTCTGAGTTAGGTAATTGAAAGTATTAATAGAAAATGAGAAAGAGAGATGAGATTTCTAAGAAAAGTGAAGTAGAAAAGCAAGTAAAAGAGTGTGAGTTAGGTAATTGAAAGTAATAATAGAAAATGAGAAAGAGAGATGAGATTTCTAAGAAAAGTGAAGTAGAAAAGCAAGTAAAAGAGTGTGAGTTAGGTAATTGAAAGTATTAATAGAAAATGAGAAAGAGAGATAAGATTTGAAAGAAAAGTGAAGTCGAAAAGCAAGTAAAAGAGTCTGAGTTAGGTAATTGAAAGTAATAATAGAAAATGAGAAAGAGAGATAGATTTCTAAGAAAAGTGAAGTAGAAAAGCAAGTAAAAGAGTGTGAGTTAGGTAATTGACAGTAATAATAGAAAATGAGAAAGAGAGATGAGATTTGAAAGAAAAGTGAAGTAGAAAAGCAAGTAAAAGAGTGTGAGTTAGGTAATTGAAAGTAACAATAGAAAATGAGAAAGAGAGATGAGATTTCTAAGAAAAGTGAAGTAGAAAAGCAAGTAAAAGAGTGTGAGTTAGGTAATTGAAAGTAATAATAGAAAATGAGAAAGAGAGATGAGATTTCTAAGAAAAGTGAAGTAGAAAAGCAGTAAAAGAGTGTGAGTTAGGTAATTGAAAGTAATAATAGAAAATGAGAAAGAGAGATGAGATTTCTAAGAAAAGTGAAGTAAAAAAGCAAGTAAAAGAGTGTGAGTTAGGTAATTGACAGTATTAATAGAAAATGAGTAAGAGAGATAAGATTTCTAAGAAAAGTGAAGTAGAAAAGCAGTAAAAGAGTGTGAGTTAGGTAATTGAAAGTATTAATAGAAAATGAGAAAGAGAGATGAGATTTGAAAGAAAAGTGAAGTAGAAAAGCAAGTAAAAGAGTGTGAGTTAGGTAATTGAAAGTAATAATAGAAAATGAGAAAGAGAGATGAGATTTCTAAGAAAAGTGAAGTAGAAAAGCAAGTAAAAGAGTGTGAGTTAGGTAATTGACAGTATTAATAGAAAATGAGTAAGAGAGATAAGATTTCTAAGAAAAGTGAAGTAGAAAAGCAGTAAAAGAGTGTGAGTTAGGTAATTGAAAGTATTAATAGAAAATGAGAAAGAGAGATGAGATTTGAAAGAAAAGTGAAGTAGAAAAGCAAGTAAAAGAGTGTGAGTTAGGTAATTGAAAGTAATAATAGAAAATGAGAAAGAGAGATAGATTTCTAAGAAAAGTGAAGTAGAAAAGCAAGTAAAAGAGTGTGAGTTAGGTAATTGAAAGTAATAATAGAAAATGAGAAAGAGAGATAAGATTTCTAAGAAAAGTGAAGAAGAAAAGCAAGTAAAAGAGTGTGAGTTAGGTAATTGAAAGTAATAATAGAAAATGAGAAAGAGAGATGAGATTTCTAAGAAAAGTGAAGTAGAAAAGCAAGTAAAAGAGTGTGAGTTAGGTAATTGAAAGTAATAATAGAAAATGAGTAAGATAGATAAGATTTCTAAGAAAAGTGAAGTAGAAAAGCAAGTAAAAGAGTGTGAGTTAGGTAATTGAAAGTATTAATAGAAAATGAGAAAGAGAGATGAGATTTGAAAGAAAAGTGAAGTAGAAAAGCAAGTAAAAGAGTGTGAGTTAGGTAATTGAAAGTAATAATAGAAAATGAGAAAGAGAGATGAGATTTCTAAGAAAAGTGAAGTAGAAAAGCAAGTAAAAGAGTGTGAGTTAGGTAATTGAAAGTAATAATAGAAAATGAGAAAGAGAGATAAGATTTCTAAGAAAAGTGAAGTAGAAAAGCAAGTAAAAGAGTGTGAGTTAGGTAATTGAAAGTAATAATAGAAAATGAGAAAGAGAGATGAGATTTCTAAGAAAAGTGAAGTAGAAAAGCAAGTAAAAGAGTGTGAGTTAGGTAATTGAAAGTAATAATAGAAAATGAGAAAGAGAGATGAGATTTCTAAGAAAAGTGAAGTAGAAAAGCAAGTAAAAGAGTGTGAGTTAGGTAATTGAAAGTAACAATAGAAAATGAGAAAGAGAGATGAGATTTCTAAGAAAAGTGAAGTAGAAAAGCAAGTAAAAGAGTGTGAGTTAGGTAATTGAAAGTAATAATAGAAAATGAGAAAGAGAGATGAGATTTCTAAGAAAAGTGAAGTAGAAAAGCAAGTAAAAGAGTGTGAGTTAGGTAATTGAAAGTAATAATAGAAAATGAGAAAGAGAGATGAGATTTGAAAGAAAAGTGAAGTAGAAAAGCAAGTAAAAGAGTGTGAGTTAGGTAATTGACAGTATTAATAGAAAATGAGAAAGAGAGATGAGATTTCTAAGAAAAGTGAAGTAGAAAAGCAGTAAAAGAGTGTGAGTTAGGTAATTGAAAGTAATAATAGAAAATGAGAAAGAGAGATGAGATTTCTAAGAAAAGTGAAGTAGAAAAGCAAGTAAAAGAGTGTGAGTTAGGTAATTGAAAGTAATAATAGAAAATGAGAAAGAGAGATGAGATTTGAAAGAAAAGTGAAGTAGAAAAGCAAGTAAAAGAGTGTGAGTTAGGTAATTGAAAGTAATAATAGAAAATGAGTAAGAGAGATAAGATTTCTAAGAAAAGTGAAGTAGAAAAGCAAGTAAAAGAGTGTGAGTTAGGTAGTTGAAAGTAATAATAGAAAATGAGAAAGAGAGATGAGATTTCTAAGAAAAGTGAAGTAGAAAAGCAAGTAAAAGAGTGTGAGTTAGGTAATTGAAAGTAATAATAGAAAATGAGAAAGAGAGATGAGATTTCTAAGAAAAGTGAAGTAGAAAAGCAAGTAAAAGAGTGTGAGTTAGGTAATTGAAAGTAATAATAGAAAATGAGAAAGAGAGATGAGATTTCTAAGAAAAGTGAAGTAGAAAAGCAAGTAAAAGAGTGTGAGTTAGGTAATTGAAAGTAATAATAGAAAATGAGAAAGAGAGATGAGATTTGAAAGAAAAGTGAAGTAGAAAAGCAAGTAAAAGAGTGTGAGTTAGGTAATTGACAGTATTAATAGAAAATGAGAAAGAGAGATGAGATTTCTAAGAAAAGTGAAGTAGAAAAGCAGTAAAAGAGTGTGAGTTAGGTAATTGAAAGTATTAATAGAAAATGAGAAAGAGAGATGAGATTTCTAAGAAAAGTGAAGTAGAAAAGCAAGTAAAAGAGTGTGAGTTAGGTAATTGAAAGTAATAATAGAAAATGAGAAAGAGAGATGAGATTTGAAAGAAAAGTGAAGTAGAAAAGCAAGTAAAAGAGTGTGAGTTAGGTAATTGAAAGTATTAATAGAAAATGAGTAAGAGAGATAAGATTTCTAAGAAAAGTGAAGTAGAAAAGCAAGTAAAAGAGTGTGAGTTAGGTAATTGAAAGTATTAATAGAAAATGAGTAAGAGAGATAGGATTTCTAAGAAAAGTGAAGTAGAAAAGCAAGTAAAAGAGTGTGAGTTAGGTAATTGAAAGTAATAATAGAAAATGAGAAAGAGAGATGAGATTTCTAAGAAAAGTGAAGTAGAAAAGCAAGTAAAAGAGTGTGAGTTAGGTAATTGAAAGTAATAATAGAAAATGAGAAAGAGAGATGAGATTTGAAAGAAAAGTGAAGTAGAAAAGCAAGTAAAAGAGTGTGAGTTAGGTAATTGAAAGTAATAATAGAAAATGAGTAAGAGAGATAAGATTTCTAAGAAAAGTGAAGTAGAAAAGCAAGTAAAAGAGTGTGAGTTAGGTAATTGAAAGTAATAATAGAAAATGAGAAAGAGAGATGAGATTTCTAAGAAAAGTGAAGTAGAAAAGCAAGTAAAAGAGTGTGAGTTAGGTAATTGAAAGTAATAATAGAAAATGAGAAAGAGAGATGAGATTTCTAAGAAAAGTGAAGTAGAAAAGCAGTAAAAGAGTGTGAGTTAGGTAATTGAAAGTAATAATAGAAAATGAGAAAGAGAGATGAGATTTCTAAGAAAAGTGAAGTAGAAAAGCAAGTAAAAGAGTGTGAGTTAGGTAATTGAAAGTAATAATAGAAAATGAGAAAGAGAGATGAGATTTGAAAGAAAAGTGAAGTAGAAAAGCAAGTAAAAGAGTGTGAGTTAGGTAATTGAAAGTAATAATAGAAAATGAGTAAGATAGATAAGATTTCTAAGAAAAGTGAAGTAGAAAAGCAAGTAAAAGAGTGTGAGTTAGGTAGTTGAAAGTAATAATAGAAAATGAGTAAGAGAGATAAGATTTCTAAGAAAAGTGAAGTAGAAAAGCAAGTAGAAGAGTGTGAGTTAGGTAATTGAAAGTGATAATAGAAAATGAGAAAGAGAGATAAGATTTCTAAGAAAAGTGAAGAAGAAAAGCAAGTAAAAGAGTGTGAGTTAGGTAATTGACAGTATTAATAGAAAATGAGAAAGAGAGATAAGATTTCTAAGAAAAGTGAAGAAGAAAAGCAAGTAAAAGAGTGTGAGTTAGGTAATTGAAAGTAATAATAGAAAATGAGAAAGAGAGATAAGATTTCTAAGAAAAGTGAAGTAGAAAAGCAAGTAGAAGAGTGTGAGTTAGGTAATTGAAAGTAACAATAGAAAATGAGAAAGAGAGATGAGATTTCTAAGAAAAGTGAAGTAGAAAAGCAAGTAAAAGAGTGTGAGTTAGGTAATTGAAAGTAACAATAGAAAATGAGAAAGAGAGATAAGATTTCTAAGAAAAGTGAAGTCGAAAAGCAAGTAAAAGAGTCTGAGTTAGGTAATTGAAAGTATTAATAGAAAATGAGAAAGAGAGATGAGATTTCTAAGAAAAGTGAAGTAGAAAAGCAGTAAAAGAGTGTGAGTTAGGTAATTGAAAGTAATAATAGAAAATGAGAAAGAGAGATGAGATTTCTAAGAAAAGTGAAGTAGAAAAGCAAGTAAAAGAGTGTGAGTTAGGTAATTGAAAGTAACAATAGAAAATGAGAAAGAGAGATAAGATTTGAAAGAAAAGTGAAGTCGAAAAGCAAGTAAAAGAGTCTGAGTTAGGTAATTGAAAGTAATAATAGAAAATGAGAAAGAGAGATAGGATTTCTAAGAAAAGTGAAGTAGAAAAGCAAGTAAAAGAGTGTGAGTTAGGTAATTGACAGTAATAATAGAAAATGAGAAAGAGAGATGAGATTTGAAAGAAAAGTGAAGTAGAAAAGCAAGTAAAAGAGTGTGAGTTAGGTAATTGAAAGTAACAATAGAAAATGAGAAAGAGAGATGAGATTTCTAAGAAAAGTGAAGTAGAAAAGCAAGTAAAAGAGTGTGAGTTAGGTAATTGAAAGTAATAATAGAAAATGAGAAAGAGAGATGAGATTTCTAAGAAAAGTGAAGTAGAAAAGCAGTAAAAGAGTGTGAGTTAGGTAATTGAAAGTAATAATAGAAAATGAGAAAGAGAGATGAGATTTCTAAGAAAAGTGAAGTAGAAAAGCAAGTAAAAGAGTGTGAGTTAGGTAATTGACAGTATTAATAGAAAATGAGTAAGAGAGATAAGATTTCTAAGAAAAGTGAAGTAGAAAAGCAGTAAAAGAGTGTGAGTTAGGTAATTGAAAGTATTAATAGAAAATGAGAAAGAGAGATGAGATTTGAAAGAAAAGTGAAGTAGAAAAGCAAGTAAAAGAGTGTGAGTTAGGTAATTGAAAGTAATAATAGAAAATGAGAAAGAGAGATGAGATTTCTAAGAAAAGTGAAGTAGAAAAGCAAGTAAAAGAGTGTGAGTTAGGTAATTGACAGTATTAATAGAAAATGAGTAAGAGAGATAAGATTTCTAAGAAAAGTGAAGTAGAAAAGCAGTAAAAGAGTGTGAGTTAGGTAATTGAAAGTATTAATAGAAAATGAGAAAGAGAGATGAGATTTGAAAGAAAAGTGAAGTAGAAAAGCAAGTAAAAGAGTGTGAGTTAGGTAATTGAAAGTAATAATAGAAAATGAGAAAGAGAGATAGGATTTCTAAGAAAAGTGAAGAAGAAAAGCAAGTAAAAGAGTGTGAGTTAGGTAATTGAAAGTAATAATAGAAAATGAGAAAGAGAGATAAGATTTCTAAGAAAAGTGAAGTAGAAAAGCAAGTAAAAGAGTGTGAGTTAGGTAATTGAAAGTAATAATAGAAAATGAGAAAGAGAGATGAGATTTCTAAGAAAAGTGAAGTAGAAAAGCAAGTAAAAGAGTGTGAGTTAGGTAATTGAAAGTATTAATAGAAAATGAGAAAGAGAGATAAGATTTCTAAGAAAAGTGAAGTAGAAAAGCAAGTAAAAGAGTGTGAGTTAGGTAATTGAAAGTAATAATAGAAAATGAGAAAGAGAGATGAGATTTGAAAGAAAAGTGAAGTAGAAAAGCAAGTAAAAGAGTGTGAGTTAGGTAATTGAAAGTAATAATAGAAAATGAGAAAGAGAGATGAGATTTCTAAGAAAAGTGAAGTAGAAAAGCAGTAAAAGAGTGTGAGTTAGGTAATTGAAAGTAATAATAGAAAATGAGAAAGAGAGATGAGATTTGAAAGAAAAGTGAAGTAGAAAAGCAAGTAAAAGAGTGTGAGTTAGGTAATTGAAAGTAATAATAGAAAATGAGAAAGAGAGATAGGATTTCTAAGAAAAGTGAAGAAGAAAAGCAAGTAAAAGAGTGTGAGTTAGGTAATTGAAAGTAATAATAGAAAATGAGAAAGAGAGATAAGATTTCTAAGAAAAGTGAAGAAGAAAAGCAAGTAAAAGAGTGTGAGTTAGGTAATTGAAAGTAATAATAGAAAATGAGAAAGAGAGATGAGATTTCTAAGAAAAGTGAAGTAGAAAAGCAAGTAAAAGAGTGTGAGTTAGGTAATTGAAAGTAATAATAGAAAATGAGAAAGAGAGATGAGATTTCTAAGAAAAGTGAAGTAGAAAAGCAAGTAAAAGAGTGTGAGTTAGGTAATTGAAAGTAATAATAGAAAATGAGAAAGAGAGATGAGATTTGAAAGAAAAGTGAAGTAGAAAAGCAAGTAAAAGAGTGTGAGTTAGGTAATTGACAGTATTAATAGAAAATGAGAAAGAGAGATGAGATTTCTAAGAAAAGTGAAGTAGAAAAGCAAGTAGAAGAGTGTGAGTTAGGTAATTGAAAGTAATAATAGAAAATGAGAAAGAGAGATAGGATTTCTAAGAAAAGTGAAGTAGAAAAGCAAGTAAAAGAGTGTGAGTTAGGTAATTGAAAGTAATAATAGAAAATGAGAAAGAGAGATGAGATTTGAAAGAAAAGTGAAGTAGAAAAGCAAGTAAAAGAGTGTGAGTTAGGTAATTGAAAGTAATAATAGAAAATGAGTAAGATAGATAAGATTTCTAAGAAAAGTGAAGTAGAAAAGCAAGTAAAAGAGTGTGAGTTAGGTAGTTGAAAGTAATAATAGAAAATGAGTAAGAGAGATAAGATTTCTAAGAAAAGTGAAGTAGAAAAGCAAGTAAAAGAGTGTGAGTTAGGTAATTGAAAGTAATAATAGAAAATGAGAAAGAGAGATGAGATTTCTAAGAAAAGTGAAGTAGAAAAGCAAGTAAAAGAGTGTGAGTTAGGTAATTGAAAGTAATAATAGAAAATGAGAAAGAGAGATGAGATTTCTAAGAAAAGTGAAGTAGAAAAGCAAGTAAAAGAGTGTGAGTTAGGTAATTGAAAGTAATAATAGAAAATGAGAAAGAGAGATGAGATTTGAAAGAAAAGTGAAGTAGAAAAGCAAGTAAAAGAGTGTGAGTTAGGTAATTGACAGTATTAATAGAAAATGAGAAAGAGAGATGAGATTTCTAAGAAAAGTGAAGTAGAAAAGCAAGTAAAAGAGTGTGAGTTAGGTAATTGAAAGTATTAATAGAAAATGAGAAAGAGAGATGAGATTTCTAAGAAAAGTGAAGTAGAAAAGCAAGTAAAAGAGTGTGAGTTAGGTAATTGAAAGTAATAATAGAAAATGAGAAAGAGAGATGAGATTTGAAAGAGAAGTGAAGTAGAAAAGCAAGTAAAAGAGTGTGAGTTAGGTAATTGAAAGTAATAATAGAAAATGAGTAAGAGAGATAAGATTTCTAAGAAAAGTGAAGTAGAAAAGCAAGTAAAGAGTGTGAGTTAGGTAATTGAAAGTAATAATAGAAAATGAGAAAGAGAGATGAGATTTCTAAGAAAAGTGAAGTAGAAAAGCAAGTAAAAGAGTGTGAGTTAGGTAATTGAAAGTAATAATAGAAAATGAGAAAGAGAGATGAGATTTGAAAGAAAAGTGAAGTAGAAAAGCAAGTAAAAGAGTGTGAGTTAGGTAATTGAAAGTAATAATAGAAAATGAGAAAGAGAGATGAGATTTGAAAGAAAAGTGAAGTAGAAAAGCAAGTAAAAGAGTGTGAGTTAGGTAATTGAAAGTAATAATAGAAAATGAGTAAGAGAGATAAGATTTCTAAGAAAAGTGAAGTAGAAAAGCAAGTAAAAGAGTGTGAGTTAGGTAATTGAAAGTAATAATAGAAAATGAGAAAGAGAGATGAGATTTCTAAGAAAAGTGAAGTAGAAAAGCAAGTAAAAGAGTGTGAGTTAGGTAATTGAAAGTAATAATAGAAAATGAGAAAGAGAGATGAGATTTGAAAGAAAAGTGAAGTAGAAAAGCAAGTAAAAGAGTGTGAGTTAGGT
>CAMPDV010004033.1:0-41860 GCA_946699065.1 Loxodes magnus
GTAGAAAAGCAAGTAAAAGAGTCTGTTGATTATAATTGAAAGTAATAATCGAAAATGAGAAAGAGAGATGAGATTTCAAAGAAAAGTGAGGTAGAAAAGCAAGTAAAAGAGTCTGTTGATTATAATTAACAGTAATAATCGAAAATGAGAAAGAGAGATGAGATTTCAAAGAAAAGTGAAGTAGAGAAGCAAGTAAAAGAGTCTGCTGCTAATAATTGAAAGTAATAATCGAAAATGAGAAAGAGAGATGAGATTTCAAAGAAAAGTCAGGTAGAAAAGCAAGTAAAAGAGTCTGTTGATTATAATCTAAAGTAATAATCGAAAATGAGAAAGAGAGATGAGATTTCAAAGAAAAGTGAAGTAGAGAAGCAAGTAAAAGAGTCTGTTGCTAATAATTCAAAGTAATAATCGAAAATGAGAAAGAGAGATGAGATTGCAAAGAAAAGTGAAGTAGAAAAGCAAGTAAAAGAGTCTGTTGCTAATAATTCAAAGTAATAATCGAAAATGAGAAAGAGAGATGAGATTTCAAAGAAAAGTGAAGTAGAAAAGCAAGTAAAAGAGTCTGTTGCTAATAATTGAAAGTAATAATCGAAAATGAGAAAGAGAGATGAGATTTCAAAGAAAAGTCAGGTAGAAAAGCAAGTAAAAGAGTCTGTTGATTATAATCTAAAGTAATAATCGAAAATGAGAAAGAGAGATGAGATTTCAAAGAAAAGTGAAGTAGAGAAGCAAGTAAAAGAGTCTGTTGCTAATAATTCAAAGTAATAATCGAAAATGAGAAAGAGAGATGAGATTGCAAAGAAAAGTGAAGTAGAAAAGCAAGTAAAAGAGTCTGTTGCTAATAATTCAAAGTAATAATCGAAAATGAGAAAGAGAGATGAGATTTCAAAGAAAAGTGAAGTAGAAAAGCAAGTAAAAGAGTCTGTAGCTAATAATTGAAAGTAATAATCGAAAATGAGAAAGAGAGATGAGATTTCAAAGAAAAGTGAGGTAGAAAAGCAAGTAAAAGAGTCTGTTGATTATAATTGAAAGTAATAATCGAAAATGAGAAAGAGAGATGAGATTTCAAAGAAAAGTGAAGTAGAAAAGCAAGTAAAAGAGTCTGTAGCTAATAATTAACAGTAATAATCGAAAATGAGAAAGAGAGATGAGATTTCAAAGAAAAGTGAAGTAGAAAAGCAAGTAAAAGAGTCTGTTGCTAATAATTAACAGTAATAATCGAAAATGAGAAAGAGAGATGAGATTGCAAAGAAAAGTGAGGTAGAAAAGCAAGTAAAAGAGTCTGTAGCTAATAATTAACAGTAATAATCGAAAATGAGAAAGAGAGATGAGATTTCAAAGATAAGTGAAGTAGAAAAGCAAGTAAAAGAGTCTGTTGATTATAATTGAAAGTAATAATCGAAAATGAGAAAGAGAGATGAGATTTCAAAGAAAAGTGAGGTAGAAAAGCAAGTAAAAGAGTCTGTTGATTATAATTAACAGTAATAATCGAAAATGAGAAAGAGAGATGAGATTTCAAAGAAAAGTGAAGTAGAGAAGCAAGTAAAAGAGTCTGCTGCTAATAATTAACAGTAATAATCGAAAATGAGAAAGAGAGATGAGATTTCAAAGAAAAGTGAAGTAGAAAAGCAAGTAAAAGAGTCTGTTGATTATAATTAACAGTAATAATCGAAAATGAGAAAGAGAGATGAGATTGCAAAGAAAAGTGAGGTAGAGAAGCAAGTAAAAGAGTCTGTAGCTAATAATTGAAAGTAATAATCGAAAATGAGAAAGAGAGATGAGATTTCAAAGAAAAGTGAGGTAGAAAAGCAAGTAAAAGAGTCTGTTGCTAATAATTGAAAGTAATAATCGAAAATGAGAAAGAGAGATGAGATTTCAAAGAAAAGTGAGGTAGAAAAGCAAGTAAAAGAGTCTGTTGATTATAATTAACAGTAATAATCGAAAATGAGAAAGAGAGATGAGATTTCAAAGAAAAGTGAAGTAGAAAAGCAAGTAAAAGAGTCTGTTGATTATAATTAACAGTAATAATCGAAAATGAGAAAGAGAGATGAGATTGCAAAGAAAAGTGAAGTAGAAAAGCAAGTAAAAGAGTCTGTTGATTATAATTAACAGTAATAATCGAAAATGAGAAAGAGAGATGAGATTTCAAAGAAAAGTGAGGTAGAAAAGCAAGTAAAAGAGTCTGTAGCAAATAATTAACAGTAATAATCGAAAATGAGAAAGAAAGATGAGATTTCAAAGAAAAGTGAGGTAGAAAAGCAAGTAAAAGAGTCTGTTGCTAATAATTGAAAGTAATAATCGAAAATGAGAAAGAGAGATGAGATTTCAAAGAAAAGTCAGGTAGAAAAGCAAGTAAAAGAGTCTGTTGATTATAATTAACAGTAATAATCGAAAATGAGAAAGAGAGATGAGATTTCAAAGAAAAGTGAAGTAGAGAAGCAAGTAAAAGAGTCTGTTGCTAATAATTAACAGTAATAATCGAAAATGAGAAAGAGAGATGAGATTTCAAAGAAAAGTGAGGTAGAAAAGCAAGTAAAAGAGTCTGTTGATTATAATTAACAGTAATAATCGAAAATGAGAAAGAGAGATGAGATTTCAAAGAAAAGTGAAGTAGAAAAGCAAGTAAAAGAGTCTGTTGATTATAATTAACAGTAATAATCGAAAATGAGAAAGAGAGATGAGATTGCAAAGAAAAGTGAAGTAGAAAAGCAAGTAAAAGAGTCTGTTGATTATAATTGAAAGTAATAATCGAAAATGAGAAAGAGAGATGAGATTGCAAAGAAAAGTGAGGTAGAAAAGCAAGTAAAAGAGTCTGTTGCTAATAATTGAAAGTAATAATCGAAAATGAGAAAGAGAGATGAGATTGCAAAGAAAAGTGAAGTAGAAAAGCAAGTAAAAGAGTCAGAAGATTATAATTGAAAGTAATAATCGAAAATGAGAAAGAGAGATGAGATTTCAAAGAAAAGTGAAGTAGAAAAGCAAGTAAAAGAGTCTGTTGATTATAATTAACAGTAATAATCGAAAATGAGAAAGAGAGATGAGATTTCAAAGAAAAGTGAAGTAGAGAAGCAAGTAAAAGAGTCTGTTGCTAATAATTAACAGTAATAATCGAAAATGAGAAAGAGAGATGAGATTGCAAAGAAAAGTGAGGTAGAAAAGCAAGTAAAAGAGTCTGTAGCAAATAATTAACAGTAATAATCGAAAATGAGAAAGAAAGATGAGATTTCAAAGAAAAGTGAAGTAGAAAAGCAAGTAAAAGAGTCTGTTGATTATAATTGAAAGTAATAATCGAAAATGAGAAAGAGAGATGAGATTTCAAAGAAAATGAAGTAGAAAAGCAAGTAAAAGAGTCTGTTGATTATAATTAACAGTAATAATCGAAAATGAGAAAGAGAGATGAGATTTCAAAGAAAAGTGAGGTAGAAAAGCAAGTAAAAGAGTCTGTAGCAAATAATTAACAGTAATAATCGAAAATGAGAAAGAAAGATGAGATTTCAAAGAAAAGTGAGGTAGAAAAGCAAGTAAAAGAGTCTGTTGCTAATAATTGAAAGTAATAATCGAAAATGAGAAAGAGAGATGAGATTTCAAAGAAAAGTCAGGTAGAAAAGCAAGTAAAAGAGTCTGTTGATTATAATTAACAGTAATAATCGAAAATGAGAAAGAGAGATGAGATTTCAAAGAAAAGTGAAGTAGAAAAGCAAGTAAAAGAGTCTGCTGCTAATAATTAACAGTAATAATCGAAAATGAGAAAGAGAGATGAGATTTCAAAGAAAAGTGAAGTAGAGAAGCAAGTAAAAGAGTCTGTTGATTATAATTAACAGTAATAATCGAAAATGAGAAAGAGAGATGAGATTTCAAAGAAAAGTGAAGTAGAGAAGCAAGTAAAAGAGTCTGTAGCTAATAATTAACAGTAATAATCGAAAATGAGAAAGAGAGATGAGATTGCAAAGAAAAGTGAGGTAGAAAAGCAAGTAAAAGAGTCTGTTGCTAATAATTGAAAGTAATAATCGAAAATGAGAAAGAGAGATGAGATTTCAAAGAAAAGTGAGGTAGAAAAGCAAGTAAAAGAGTCTGTTGATTATAATTAACAGTAATAATCGAAAATGAGAAAGAGAGATGAGATTGCAAAGAAAAGTGAAGTAGAAAAGCAAGTAAAAGAGTCTGTTGATTATAATTAACAGTAATAATCGAAAATGAGAAAGAGAGATGAGATTGCAAAGAAAAGTGAAGTAGAAAAGCAAGTAAAAGAGTCTGTTGATTATAATTAACAGTAATAATCGAAAATGAGAAAGAGAGATGAGATTTCAAAGAAAAGTGAGGTAGAAAAGCAAGTAAAAGAGTCTGTAGCAAATAATTAACAGTAATAATCGAAAATGAGAAAGAAAGATGAGATTTCAAAGAAAAGTGAGGTAGAAAAGCAAGTAAAAGAGTCTGTTGCTAATAATTGAAAGTAATAATCGAAAATGAGAAAGAGAGATGAGATTTCAAAGAAAAGTCAGGTAGAAAAGCAAGTAAAAGAGTCTGTTGATTATAATTAACAGTAATAATCGAAAATGAGAAAGAGAGATGAGATTTCAAAGAAAAGTGAAGTAGAAAAGCAAGTAAAAGAGTCTGTAGCTAATAATTGAAAGTAATAATCGAAAATGAGAAAGAGAGATGAGATTTCAAAGAAAAGTGAGGTAGAAAAGCAAGTAAAAGAGTCTGTTGATTATAATTAACAGTAATAATCGAAAATGAGAAAGAGAGATGAGATTTCAAAGAAAAGTGAAGTAGAAAAGCAAGTAAAAGAGTCTGTTGATTATAATTAACAGTAATAATCGAAAATGAGAAAGAAAGATGAGATTGCAAAGAAAAGTGAGGTAGAAAAGCAAGTAAAAGAGTCTGTTGCTAATAATTGAAAGTAATAATCGAAAATGAGAAAGAGAGATGAGATTGCAAAGAAAAGTGAAGTAGAAAAGCAAGTAAAAGAGTCTGTTGCTAATAATTAACAGTAATAATCGAAAATGAGAAAGAGAGATGAGATTGCAAAGAAAAGTGAGGTAGAAAAGCAAGTAAAAGAGTCTGTTGATTATAATTGAAAGTAATAATCGAAAATGAGAAAGAGAGATGAGATTTCAAAGAAAAGTGAGGTAGAAAAGCAAGTAAAAGAGTCTGTTGATTATAATTAACAGTAATAATCGAAAAAGAGAAAGAGAGATGAGATTGCAAAGAAAAGTGAAGTAGAAAAGCAAGTAAAAGAGTCTGTTGCTAATAATTAACAGTAATAATCGAAAATGAGAAAGAAAGATGAGATTTCAAAGAAAAGTGAAGTAGAAAAGCAAGTAAAAGAGTCTGTAGCTAATAATTGAAAGTAATAATCGAAAATGAGAAAGAGAGATGAGATTGCAAAGAAAAGTGAGGTAGAAAAGCAAGTAAAAGAGTCTGTTGCTAATAATTAACAGTAATAATCGAAAATGAGAAAGAGAGATGAGATTGCAAAGAAAAGTGAGGTAGAAAAGCAAGTAAAAGAGTCTGTAGCTAATAATTAACAGTAATAATCGAAAATGAGAAAGAGAGATGAGATTTCAAAGAAAAGTCAGGTAGAAAAGCAAGTAAAAGAGTCTGTTGATTATAATTAACAGTAATAATCGAAAATGAGAAAGAGAGATGAGATTGCAAAGAAAAGTGAGGTAGAAAAGCAAGTAAAAGAGTCTGTTGCTAATAATTGAAAGTAATAATCGAAAATGAGAAAGAGAGATGAGATTTCAAAGAAAAGTGAAGTAGAAAAGCAAGTAAAAGAGTCTGTTGATTATAATCTAAAGTAATAATCGAAAATGAGAAAGAGAGATGAGATTTCAAAGAAAAGTGAAGTAGAGAAGCAAGTAAAAGAGTCTGTTGCTAATAATTCAAAGTAATAATCGAAAATGAGAAAGAGAGATGAGATTTCAAAGAAAAGTGAAGTAGAAAAGCAAGTAAAAGAGTCTGTTGATTATAATTAACAGTAATAATCGAAAATGAGAAAGAGAGATGAGATTTCAAAGAAAAGTGAAGTAGAAAAGCAAGTAAAAGAGTCTGTAGCTAATAATTGAAAGTAATAATCGAAAATGAGAAAGAGAGATGAGATTTCAAAGAAAAGTGAGGTAGAAAAGCAAGTAAAAGAGTCTGTTGATTATAATTGAAAGTAATAATCGAAAATGAGAAAGAGAGATGAGATTTCAAAGAAAAGTGAAGTAGAAAAGCAAGTAAAAGAGTCTGTAGCTAATAATTAACAGTAATAATCGAAAATGAGAAAGAGAGATGAGATTTCAAAGAAAAGTGAAGTAGAAAAGCAAGTAAAAGAGTCTGTAGCTAATAATTGAAAGTAATAATCGAAAATGAGAAAGAGAGATGAGATTTCAAAGAAAAGTGAGGTAGAAAAGCAAGTAAAAGAGTCTGTTGATTATAATTAACAGTAATAATCGAAAATGAGAAAGAGAGATGAGATTGCAAAGAAAAGTGAGGTAGAAAAGCAAGTAAAAGAGTCTGTTGCTAATAATTGAAAGTAATAATCGAAAATGAGAAAGAGAGATGAGATTGCAAAGAAAAGTGAAGTAGAAAAGCAAGTAAAAGAGTCTGTTGCTAATAATTAACAGTAATAATCGAAAATGAGAAAGAGAGATGAGATTGCAAAGAAAAGTGAGGTAGAAAAGCAAGTAAAAGAGTCTGTTGATTATAATTGAAAGTAATAATCGAAAATGAGAAAGAGAGATGAGATTTCAAAGAAAAGTGAGGTAGAAAAGCAAGTAAAAGAGTCTGTTGATTATAATTAACAGTAATAATCGAAAAAGAGAAAGAGAGATGAGATTGCAAAGAAAAGTGAAGTAGAAAAGCAAGTAAAAGAGTCTGTTGCTAATAATTAACAGTAATAATCGAAAATGAGAAAGAAAGATGAGATTTCAAAGAAAAGTGAAGTAGAAAAGCAAGTAAAAGAGTCTGTTGCTAATAATTGAAAGTAATAATCGAAAATGAGAAAGAGAGATGAGATTGCAAAGAAAAGTGAGGTAGAAAAGCAAGTAAAAGAGTCTGTTGCTAATAATTAACAGTAATAATCGAAAATGAGAAAGAGAGATGAGATTGCAAAGAAAAGTGAGGTAGAAAAGCAAGTAAAAGAGTCTGTAGCTAATAATTAACAGTAATAATCGAAAATGAGAAAGAGAGATGAGATTTCAAAGAAAAGTCAGGTAGAAAAGCAAGTAAAAGAGTCTGTTGATTATAATTAACAGTAATAATCGAAAATGAGAAAGAGAGATGAGATTGCAAAGAAAAGTGAGGTAGAAAAGCAAGTAAAAGAGTCTGTTGCTAATAATTGAAAGTAATAATCGAAAATGAGAAAGAGAGATGAGATTTCAAAGAAAAGTGAAGTAGAAAAGCAAGTAAAAGAGTCTGTTGATTATAATCTAAAGTAATAATCGAAAATGAGAAAGAGAGATGAGATTTCAAAGAAAAGTGAAGTAGAAAAGCAAGTAAAAGAGTCTGTAGCTAATAATTGAAAGTAATAATCGAAAATGAGAAAGAGAGATGAGATTTCAAAGAAAAGTGAGGTAGAAAAGCAAGTAAAAGAGTCTGTTGATTATAATTGAAAGTAATAATCGAAAATGAGAAAGAGAGATGAGATTTCAAAGAAAAGTGAAGTAGAAAAGCAAGTAAAAGAGTCTGTAGCTAATAATTAACAGTAATAATCGAAAATGAGAAAGAGAGATGAGATTTCAAAGAAAAGTGAAGTAGAAAAGCAAGTAAAAGAGTCTGTTGCTAATAATTAACAGTAATAATCGAAAATGAGAAAGAGAGATGAGATTGCAAAGAAAAGTGAGGTAGAAAAGCAAGTAAAAGAGTCTGTAGCTAATAATTAACAGTAATAATCGAAAATGAGAAAGAGAGATGAGATTTCAAAGATAAGTGAAGTAGAAAAGCAAGTAAAAGAGTCTGTTGATTATAATTGAAAGTAATAATCGAAAATGAGAAAGAGAGATGAGATTTCAAAGAAAAGTGAGGTAGAAAAGCAAGTAAAAGAGTCTGTTGATTATAATTAACAGTAATAATCGAAAATGAGAAAGAGAGATGAGATTGCAAAGAAAAGTGAAGTAGAAAAGCAAGTAAAAGAGTCTGTTGATTATAATTAACAGTAATAATCGAAAATGAGAAAGAGAGATGAGATTGCAAAGAAAAGTGAGGTAGAAAAGCAAGTAAAAGAGTCTGTTGCTAATAATTAACAGTAATAATCGAAAATGAGAAAGAGAGATGAGATTGCAGAGAAAAGTTAAGTAGAGAAGCAAGTAAAAGAGTCTGTTGATTATAATTAACAGTAATAATCGAAAATGAGAAAGAGAGATGAGATTGCAAAGAAAAGTGAAGTAGAAAAGCAAGTAAAAGAGTCTGTTGATTATAATTAACAGTAATAATCGAAAATGAGAAAGAGAGATGAGATTGCAAAGAAAAGTGAAGTAGAAAAGCAAGTAAAAGAGTCTGTAGCAAATAATTAACAGTAATAATCGAAAATGAGAAAGAGAGATGAGATTTCAAAGAAAAGTGAAGTAGAGAAGCAAGTAAAAGAGTCTGTTGATTATAATCTAAAGTAATAATCGAAAATGAGAAAGAGAGATGAGATTTCAAAGAAAAGTGAAGTAGAGAAGCAAGTAAAAGAGTCTGTTGCTAATAATTCAAAGTAATAATCGAAAATGAGAAAGAGAGATGAGATTGCAAAGAAAAGTGAAGTAGAAAAGCAAGTAAAAGAGTCTGTTGCTAATAATTCAAAGTAATAATCGAAAATGAGAAAGAGAGATGAGATTTCAAAGAAAAGTGAAGTAGAAAAGCAAGTAAAAGAGTCTGTAGCTAATATCTGAAAGTAATAATCGAAAATGAGAAAGAGAGATGAGATTTCAAAGAAAAGTGAGGTAGAAAAGCAAGTAAAAGAGTCTGTTGATTATAATTGAAAGTAATAATCGAAAATGAGAAAGAGAGATGAGATTTCAAAGAAAAGTGAAGTAGAAAAGCAAGTAAAAGAGTCTGTAGCTAATAATTAACAGTAATAATCGAAAATGAGAAAGAGAGATGAGATTTCAAAGAAAAGTGAAGTAGAAAAGCAAGTAAAAGAGTCTGTTGCTAATAATTAACAGTAATAATCGAAAATGAGAAAGAGAGATGAGATTGCAAAGAAAAGTGAGGTAGAAAAGCAAGTAAAAGAGTCTGTAGCTAATAATTAACAGTAATAATCGAAAATGAGAAAGAGAGATGAGATTTCAAAGATAAGTGAAGTAGAAAAGCAAGTAAAAGAGTCTGTTGATTATAATTGAAAGTAATAATCGAAAATGAGAAAGAGAGATGAGATTTCAAAGAAAAGTGAGGTAGAAAAGCAAGTAAAAGAGTCTGTTGATTATAATTAACAGTAATAATCGAAAATGAGAAAGAGAGATGAGATTTCAAAGAAAAGTGAAGTAGAAAAGCAAGTAAAAGAGTCTGTTGATAATAATTAACAGTAATAATCGAAAATGAGAAAGAGAGATGAGATTTCAAAGAAAAGTGAAGTAGAAAAGCAAGTAAAAGAGTCTGTTGATTATAATTAACAGTAATAATCGAAAATGAGAAAGAGAGATGAGATTTCAAAGAAAAGTGAAGTAGAGAAGCAAGTAAAAGAGTCTGTAGCTAATAATTAACAGTAATAATCGAAAATGAGAAAGAGAGATGAGATTGCAAAGAAAAGTGAGGTAGAAAAGCAAGTAAAAGAGTCTGTTGCTAATAATTGAAAGTAATAATCGAAAATGAGAAAGAGAGATGAGATTTCAAAGAAAAGTGAAGTAGAAAAGCAAGTAAAAGAGTCTGTTGATTATAATTAACAGTAATAATCGAAAATGAGAAAGAGAGATGAGATTTCAAAGAAAAGTGAAGTAGAAAAGCAAGTAAAAGAGTCTGTTGATTATAATTAACAGTAATAATCGAAAATGAGAAAGAGAGATGAGATTTCAAAGAAAAGTGAAGTAGAAAAGCAAGTAAAAGAGTCTGTTGATTATAATTAACAGTAATAATCGAAAATGAGAAAGAGAGATGAGATTTCAAAGAAAAGTGAAGTAGAAAAGCAAGTAAAAGAGTCTGTTGATTATAATTAACAGTAATAATCGAAAATGAGAAAGAGAGATGAGATTTCAAAGAAAAGTGAAGTAGAAAAGCAAGTAAAAGAGTCTGTTGATTATAATTGAAAGTAATAATCGAAAATGAGAAAGAGAGATGAGATTTCAAAGAAAAGTGAAGTAGAAAAGCAAGTAAAAGAGTCTGTTGATTATAATTAACAGTAATAATCGAAAATGAGAAAGAGAGATGAGATTTCAAAGAAAAGTGAAGTAGAGAAGCAAGTAAAAGAGTCTGTTGATAATAATTAACAGTAATAATCGAAAATGAGAAAGAGAGATGAGATTGCAAAGAAAAGTGAAGTAGAAAAGCAAGTAAAAGAGTCTGTAGAAATAATTAACAGTAATAATCGAAAATGAGAAAGAGAGATGAGATTTCAAAGAAAAGTGAAGTAGAAAAGCAAGTAAAAGAGTCTGTTGATTATAATTAACAGTAATAATCGAAAATGAGAAAGAGAGATGAGATTGCAAAGAAAAGTGAAGTAGAAAAGCAAGTAAAAGAGTCTGTTGATTATAATTAACAGTAATAATCGAAAATGAGAAAGAGAGATGAGATTGCAAAGAAAAGTGAAGTAGAAAAGCAAGTAAAAGAGTCTGTTGATTATAATTAACAGTAATAATCGAAAATGAGAAAGAGAGATGAGATTTCAAAGAAAAGTGAGTAGAAAAGCAAGTAAAAGAGTCTGTTGATTATAATTGAAAGTAATAATCGAAAATGAGAAAGAGAGATGAGATTGCAAAGAAAAGTGAAGTAGAAAAGCAAGTAAAAGAGTCTGTTGATTATAATTAAAGTAATAATCGAAAATGAGAAAGAGAGATGAGATTGCAAAGAAAAGTGAAGTAGAAAAGCAAGTAAAAGAGTCTGTTGATTATAATTAACAGTAATAATCGAAAATGAGAAAGAGAGATGAGATTTCAAAGAAAAGTGAAGTAGAGAAGCAAGTAAAAGAGTCTGTTGCTAATAATTAACAGTAATAATCGAAAATGAGAAAGAGAGATGAGATTTCAAAGAAAAGTGAGGTAGAAAAGCAAGTAAAAGAGTCTGTAGCAAATAATTAACAGTAATAATCGAAAATGAGAAAGAGAGATGAGATTGCAAAGAAAAGTGAAGTAGAAAAGCAAGTAAAAGAGTCTGTTGATTATAATTGAAAGTAATAATCGAAAATGAGAAAGAGAGATGAGATTTCAAAGAAAAGTGAAGTAGAAAAGCAAGTAAAAGAGTCTGTTGATTATAATTAACAGTAATAATCGAAAATGAGAAAGAGAGATGAGATTTCAAAGAAAAGTGAAGTAGAAAAGCAAGTAAAAGAGTCTGTTGATAATAATTAACAGTAATAATCGAAAATGAGAAAGAGAGATGAGATTTCAAAGAAAAGTGAAGTAGAAAAGCAAGTAAAAGAGTCTGTTGCTAATAATTGAAAGTAATAATCGAAAATGAGAAAGAGAGATGAGATTTCAAAGAAAAGTGAGGTAGAAAAGCAAGTAAAAGAGTCTGTTGATTATAATTAACAGTAATAATCGAAAATGAGAAAGAGAGATGAGATTTCAAAGAAAAGTGAAGTAGAGAAGCAAGTAAAAGAGTCTGTTGCTAATAATTAACAGTAATAATCGAAAATGAGAAAGAGAGATGAGATTTCAAAGAGAAGTAGAAAGCAAGTAAAAGAGTCTGTTGATTATAATTAACAGTAATAATCGAAAATGAGAAAGAGAGATGAGATTTCAAAGAAAAGTGAAGTAGAAAAGCAAGTAAAAGAGTCTGTTGCTAATAATTAAAAGTAATAATCGAAAATGAGAAAGAGAGATGAGATTTCAAAGAAAAGTGAAGTAGAAAAGCAAGTAAAAGAGTCTGTAGCTAATAATTGAAAGTAATAATCGAAAATGAGAAAGAGAGATGAGATTTCAAAGAAAAGTGAAGTAGAAAAGCAAGTAAAAGAGTCTGTTGATTATAATTAACAGTAATAATCGAAAATGAGAAAGAGAGATGAGATTTCAAAGAAAAGTGAAGTAGAAAAGCAAGTAAAAGAGTCTGTTGATTATAATTAACAGTAATAATCGAAAATGAGAAAGAGAGATGAGATTGCAAAGAAAAGTGAAGTAGAAAAGCAAGTAAAAGAGTCTGTTGATTATAATTAACAGTAATAATCGAAAATGAGAAAGAGAGATGAGATTTCAAAGAAAAGTGAGGTAGAAAAGCAAGTAAAAGAGTCTGTAGCAAATAATTAACAGTAATAATCGAAAATGAGAAAGAGAGATGAGATTTCAAAGAAAAGTGAAGTAGAGAAGCAAGTAAAAGAGTCTGTTGCTAATAATTGAAAGTAATAATCGAAAATGAGAAAGAGAGATGAGATTTCAAAGAAAAGTCAGGTAGAAAAGCAAGTAAAAGAGTCTGTTGATTATAATTAACAGTAATAATCGAAAATGAGAAAGAGAGATGAGATTTCAAAGAAAAGTGAAGTAGAAAAGCAAGTAAAAGAGTCTGTAGCTAATAATTGAAAGTAATAATCGAAAATGAGAAAGAGAGATGAGATTTCAAAGAAAAGTGAGGTAGAAAAGCAAGTAAAAGAGTCTGTTGATTATAATTAACAGTAATAATCGAAAATGAGAAAGAGAGATGAGATTTCAAAGAAAAGTGAAGTAGAAAAGCAAGTAAAAGAGTCTGTTGATTATAATTAACAGTAATAATCGAAAATGAGAAAGAAAGATGAGATTGCAAAGAAAAGTGAGGTAGAAAAGCAAGTAAAAGAGTCTGTTGCTAATAATTGAAAGTAATAATCGAAAATGAGAAAGAGAGATGAGATTGCAAAGAAAAGTGAAGTAGAAAAGCAAGTAAAAGAGTCTGTTGCTAATAATTGAAAGTAATAATCGAAAATGAGAAAGAGAGATGAGATTGCAAAGAAAAGTGAGGTAGAAAAGCAAGTAAAAGAGTCTGTTGATTATAATTGAAAGTAATAATCGAAAATGAGAAAGAGAGATGAGATTTCAAAGAAAAGTGAGGTAGAAAAGCAAGTAAAAGAGTCTGTTGATTATAATTAACAGTAATAATCGAAAATGAGAAAGAGAGATGAGATTGCAAAGAAAAGTGAAGTAGAAAAGCAAGTAAAAGAGTCTGTTGATTATAATTAACAGTAATAATCGAAAATGAGAAAGAGAGATGAGATTTCAAAGAAAAGTGAAGTAGAAAAGCAAGTAAAAGAGTCTGTTGCTAATAATTGAAAGTAATAATCGAAAATGAGAAAGAGAGATGAGATTGCAAAGAAAAGTGAGGTAGAAAAGCAAGTAAAAGAGTCTGTTGCTAATAATTAACAGTAATAATCGAAAATGAGAAAGAGAGATGAGATTGCAAAGAAAAGTGAGGTAGAAAAGCAAGTAAAAGAGTCTGTAGCTAATAATTAACAGTAATAATCGAAAATGAGAAAGAGAGATGAGATTTCAAAGAAAAGTCAGGTAGAAAAGCAAGTAAAAGAGTCTGTTGATTATAATTAACAGTAATAATCGAAAATGAGAAAGAGAGATGAGATTGCAAAGAAAAGTGAAGTAGAAAAGCAAGTAAAAGAGTCTGTTGCTAATAATTGAAAGTAATAATCGAAAATGAGAAAGAGAGATGAGATTTCAAAGAAAAGTGAAGTAGAAAAGCAAGTAAAAGAGTCTGTTGATTATAATTGAAAGTAATAATCGAAAATGAGAAAGAGAGATGAGATTTCAAAGAAAAGTGAAGTAGAAAAGCAAGTAAAAGAGTCTGTTGCTAATAATTGAAAGTAATAATCGAAAATGAGAAAGAGAGATGAGATTTCAAAGAAAAGTGAAGTAGAAAAGCAAGTAAAAGAGTCTGTTGATTATAATTAACAGTAATAATCGAAAATGAGAAAGAGAGATGAGATTTCAAAGAAAAGTGAAGTAGAAAAGCAAGTAAAAGAGTCTGTAGCTAATAATTGAAAGTAATAATCGAAAATGAGAAAGAGAGATGAGATTTCAAAGAAAAGTGAGGTAGAAAAGCAAGTAAAAGAGTCTGTTGATTATAATTGAAAGTAATAATCGAAAATGAGAAAGAGAGATGAGATTTCAAAGAAAAGTGAAGTAGAAAAGCAAGTAAAAGAGTCTGTAGCTAATAATTAACAGTAATAATCGAAAATGAGAAAGAGAGATGAGATTGCAAAGAAAAGTGAGGTAGAAAAGCAAGTAAAAGAGTCTGTTGCTAATAATTGAAAGTAATAATCGAAAATGAGAAAGAGAGATGAGATTTCAAAGAAAAGTGAGGTAGAAAAGCAAGTAAAAGAGTCTGTTGATTATAATTAACAGTAATAATCGAAAATGAGAAAGAGAGATGAGATTTCAAAGAAAAGTGAAGTAGAGAAGCAAGTAAAAGAGTCTGTTGCTAATAATTAACAGTAATAATCGAAAATGAGAAAGAGAGATGAGATTGCAAAGAAAAGTGAGGTAGAAAAGCAAGTAAAAGAGTCTGTAGCAAATAATTAACAGTAATAATCGAAAATGAGAAAGAGAGATGAGATTTCAAAGAAAAGTGAAGTAGAAAAGCAAGTAAAAGAGTCTGTTGATTATAATTAACAGTAATAATCGAAAATGAGAAAGAGAGATGAGATTTCAAAGAAAAGTGAAGTAGAAAAGCAAGTAAAAGAGTCTGTTGCTAATAATTGAAAGTAATAATCGAAAATGAGAAAGAGAGATGAGATTGCAAAGAAAAGTGAAGTAGAAAAGCAAGTAAAAGAGTCTGTAGCAAATAATTAACAGTAATAATCGAAAATGAGAAAGAGAGATGAGATTTCAAAGAAAAGTGAGGTAGAAAAGCAAGTAAAAGAGTCTGTAGCAAATAATTAACAGTAATAATCGAAAATGAGAAAGAGAGATGAGATTTCAAAGAAAAGTGAAGTAGAAAAGCAAGTAAAAGAGTCTGTTGCTAATAATTAACAGTAATAATCGAAAATGAGAAAGAGAGATGAGATTGCAAAGAAAAGTGAGGTAGAAAAGCAAGTAAAAGAGTCTGTTGATTATAATTAACAGTAATAATCGAAAATGAGAAAGAGAGATGAGATTTCAAAGAAAAGTGAGGTAGAAAAGCAAGTAAAAGAGTCTGCTGCTAATAATTAACAGTAATAATCGAAAATGAGAAAGAGAGATGAGATTTCAAAGAAAAGTGAGGTAGAAAAGCAAGTAAAAGAGTCTGTAGCAAATAATTGAAAGTAATAATCGAAAATGAGAAAGAGAGATGAGATTTCAAAGAAAAGTGAAGTAGAGAAGCAAGTAAAAGAGTCTGTTGATTATAATTAACAGTAATAATCGAAAATGAGAAAGAGAGATGAGATTGCAAAGAAAAGTGAGGTAGAAAAGCAAGTAAAAGAGTCTGTTGCTAATAATTGAAAGTAATAATCGAAAATGAGAAAGAGAGATGAGATTTCAAAGAAAAGTGAAGTAGAAAAGCAAGTAAAAGAGTCTGTAGCTAATAATTGAAAGTAATAATCGAAAATGAGAAAGAGAGATGAGATTTCAAAGAAAAGTGAAGTAGAAAAGCAAGTAAAAGAGTCTGTTGCTAATAATTGAAAGTAATAATCGAAAATGAGAAAGAGAGATGAGATTGCAAAGAAAAGTGAGGTAGAAAAGCAAGTAAAAGAGTCTGTTGATTATAATTGAAAGTAATAATCGAAAATGAGAAAGAGAGATGAGATTTCAAAGAAAAGTGAAGTAGAGAAGCAAGTAAAAGAGTCTGTTGATTATAATTAACAGTAATAATCGAAAATGAGAAAGAGAGATGAGATTGCAAAGAAAAGTGAGGTAGAAAAGCAAGTAAAAGAGTCTGTTGCTAATAATTAACAGTAATAATCGAAAATGAGAAAGAGAGATGAGATTGCAGAGAAAAGTTAAGTAGAGAAGCAAGTAAAAGAGTCTGTTGATTATAATTAACAGTAATAATCGAAAATGAGAAAGAGAGATGAGATTGCAAAGAAAAGTGAAGTAGAAAAGCAAGTAAAAGAGTCTGTTGATTATAATTAACAGTAATAATCGAAAATGAGAAAGAGAGATGAGATTTCAAAGAAAAGTGAAGTAGAAAAGCAAGTAAAAGAGTCTGTAGCAAATAATTAACAGTAATAATCGAAAATGAGAAAGAGAGATGAGATTTCAAAGAAAAGTGAAGTAGAGAAGCAAGCAAAAGAGTCTGTTGCTAATAATTGAAAGTAATAATCGAAAATGAGAAAGAGAGATGAGATTTCAAAGAAAAGTGAAGTAGAGAAGCAAGTAAAAGAGTCTGTTGATTATAATTGAAAGTAATAATCGAAAATGAGAAAGAGAGATGAGATTGCAAAGAAAAGTCAGGTAGAAAAGCAAGTAAAAGAGTCTGTTGCTAATAATTAACAGTAATAATCGAAAATGAGAAAGAGAGATGAGATTGCAGAGAAAAGTGAAGTAGAAAAGCAAGTAAAAGAGTCTGTTGATTATAATTAACAGTAATAATCGAAAATGAGAAAGAGAGATGAGATTTCAAAGAAAAGTGAAGTAGAGAAGCAAGTAAAAGAGTCTGTAGCAAATAATTAACAGTAATAATCGAAAATGAGAAAGAGAGATGAGATTTCAAAGAAAAGTGAAGTAGAAAAGCAAGTAAAAGAGTCTGTTGATTATAATTAACAGTAATAATCGAAAATGAGAAAGAGAGATGAGATTTCAAAGAAAAGTGAAGTAGAAAAGCAAGTAAAAGAGTCTGTTGATTATAATTAACAGTAATAATCGAAAATGAGAAAGAGAGATGAGATTTCAAAGATAAGTGAAGTAGAGAAGCAAGTAAAAGAGTCTGTTGCTAATAATTGAAAGTAATAATCGAAAATGAGAAAGAGAGATGAGATTTCAAAGAAAAGTGAAGTAGAGAAGCAAGTAAAAGAGTCTGTTGCTAATAATTGAAAGTAATAATCGAAAATGAGAAAGAGAGATGAGATTTCAAAGAAAAGTGAAGTAGAGAAGCAAGTAAAAGAGTCTGTTGATTATAATTAACAGTAATAATCGAAAATGAGAAAGAGAGATGAGATTGCAAAGAAAAGTGAGGTAGAAAAGCAAGTAAAAGAGTCTGTTGCTAATAATTAACAGTAATAATCGAAAATGAGAAAGAGAGATGAGATTGCAGAGAAAAGTTAAGTAGAGAAGCAAGTAAAAGAGTCTGTTGATTATAATTAACAGTAATAATCGAAAATGAGAAAGAGAGATGAGATTGCAAAGAAAAGTGAAGTAGAAAAGCAAGTAAAAGAGTCTGTTGATTATAATTAACAGTAATAATCGAAAATGAGAAAGAGAGATGAGATTGCAAAGAAAAGTGAAGTAGAAAAGCAAGTAAAAGAGTCTGTAGCAAATAATTAACAGTAATAATCGAAAATGAGAAAGAGAGATGAGATTTCAAAGAAAAGTGAAGTAGAGAAGCAAGCAAAAAGTCTGTTGCTAATAAGAGTCTGTTGAAGTAGAGAAGCAATAAGTCTGTTGAAAGTAATAATCGAAAATGAGAAAGAGAGATGAGATTTCAAAGAAAAGTGAAGTAGAAAAGCAAGTAAAAGAGTCTGTTGATTATAATTAACAGTAATAATCGAAAATGAGAAAGAGAGATGAGATTGCAAAGAAAAGTGAAGTAGAAAAGCAAGTAAAAGAGTCTGTTGCTAATAATTAAAAGTAATAATCGAAAATGAGAAAGAGAGATGAGATTTCAAAGAAAAGTGAAGTAGAAAAGCAAGTAAAAGAGTCTGTTGATTATAATTAACAGTAATAATCGAAAATGAGAAAGAGAGATGAGATTTCAAAGAAAAGTGAAGTAGAAAAGCAAGTAAAAGAGTCTGTTGCTAATAATTGAAAGTAATAATCGAAAATGAGAAAGAGAGATGAGATTTCAAAGAAAAGTGAAGTAGAAAAGCAAGTAAAAGAGTCTGTTGATAATAATTAACAGTAATAATCGAAAATGAGAAAGAGAGATGAGATTTCAAAGAAAAGTGAAGTAGAAAAGCAAGTAAAAGAGTCTGTTGATAATAATTAACAGTAATAATCGAAAATGAGAAAGAGAGATGAGATTTCAAAGAAAAGTGAAGTAGAGAAGCAAGTAAAAGAGTCTGTTGCTAATAATTGAAAGTAATAATCGAAAATGAGAAAGAGAGATGAGATTGCAAAGAAAAGTGAAGTAGAAAAGCAAGTAAAAGAGTCTGTTGATAATAATTAAAAGTAATAATCGAAAATGAGAAAGAGAGATGAGATTTCAAAGAAAAGTGAAGTAGAGAAGCAAGTAAAAGAGTCTGTTGATTATAATTGAACAGTAATAATCGAAAATGAGAAAGAGAGATGAGATTGCAAAGAAAAGTGAAGTAGAAAAGCAAGTAAAAGAGTCTGTTGATTATAATTAACAGTAATAATCGAAAATGAGAAAGAGAGATGAGATTGCAAAGAAAAGTGAAGTAGAAAAGCAAGTAAAAGAGTCTGTTGATTATAATTGAAAGTAATAATCGAAAATGAGAAAGAGAGATGAGATTTCAAAGAAAAGTGAAGTAGAGAAGCAAGTAAAAGAGTCTGTTGCAGAGAAAAGTTAAGTAGAGAAGCAATAATTGATTATAATTAAAGTAATAATCGAAAATTGAGAAAGAGAGATGAGATTTCAAAGAAAAGTGAGGTAGAAAAGCAAGTAAAAGAGTCTGTAGCAAATAATTAACAGTAATAATCGAAAATGAGAAAGAGAGATGAGATTTCAAAGAAAAGTGAAGTAGCAAGCAAAAAGTCTGTTGCAAGTAAAGAGAGTCTGTTGATTATAATTAACAGTAATAATCGAAAATGAGAAAGAGAGATGAGATTTCAAAGAAAAGTGAAGTAGAAAAGCAAGTAAAAGAGTCTGTAGCAAATAATTAACAGTAATAATCGAAAATGAGAAAGAGAGATGAGATTTCAAAGAAAAGTGAAGTAGAAAAGCAAGTAAAAGAGTCTGTAGATTATAATTGAAAGTAATAATCGAAAATGAGAAAGAGAGATGAGATTTCAAAGAAAAGTGAAGTAGAAAAGCAAGTAAAAGAGTCTGTAGCTAATAATTAAAGTAATAATCGAAAATGAGAAAGAGAGATGAGATTTCAAAGAAAAGTGAAGTAGAAAAGCAAGTAAAAGAGTCTGTTGATTATAATTAACAGTAATAATCGAAAATGAGAAAGAGAGATGAGATTTCAAAGAAAGTGAAGTAGAAAAGCAAGTAAAAGAGTCTGTTGCTAATAATTGAAAGTAATAATCGAAAATGAGAAAGAGAGATGAGATTTCAAAGAAAAGTGAAGTAGAGAAGCAAGTAAAAGAGTCTGTTGCTAATAATTGAAAGTAATAATCGAAAATGAGAAAGAGAGATGAGATTGCAAAGAAAAGTGAAGTAGAAAAGCAAGTAAAAGAGTCTGTTGATTATAATTAACAGTAATAATCGAAAATGAGAAAGAGAGATGAGATTTCAAAGAAAAGTGAGGTAGAAAAGCAAGTAAAAGAGTCTGTTGCTAATAATTAAAAGTAATAATCGAAAATGAGAAAGAGAGATGAGATTTCAAAGAAAAGTGAAGTAGAAAAGCAAGTAAAAGAGTCTGTTGCAAATAATTAAAAGTAATAATCGAAAATGAGAAAGAGAGATGAGATTGCAAAGAAAAGTGAAGTAGAAAAGCAAGTAAAAGAGTCTGTTGATTATAATTGAAAGTAATAATCGAAAATGAGAAAGAGAGATGAGATTTCAAAGAAAAGTGAAGTAGAAAAGCAAGTAAAAAGAGTCTGTTGATTATAATTAAAAGTAATAATCGAAAATGAGAAAGAGAGATGAGATTTCAAAGAAAAGTGAAGTAGAAAAGCAAGTAAAAGAGTCTGTAGCAAATAATTAACAGTAATAATCGAAAATGAGAAAGAGAGATGAGATTTCAAAGAAAAGTGAAGTAGAAAAGCAAGTAAAAGAGTCTGTTGCTAATAATTAACAGTAATAATCGAAAATGAGAAAGAGAGATGAGATTTCAAAGAAAAGTGAAGTAGAAAAGCAAGTAAAAGAGTCTGTTGCTAATAATTGAAAGTAATAATCGAAAATGAGAAAGAGAGATGAGATTTCAAAGAAAAGTGAAGTAGAAAAGCAAGTAAAAGAGTCTGTTGAAATAATTGAACAGTAATAATCGAAAATGAGAAAGAGAGATGAGATTTCAAAGAAAAGTGAGGTAGAAAAGCAAGTAAAAGAGTCTGTAGAAATAATTAACAGTAATAATCGAAAATGAGAAAGAGAGATGAGATTTCAAAGAAAAGTGAAGTAGAAAAGCAAGTAAAAGAGTCTGTAGCTAATAATTCAAAGTAATAATCGAAAATGAGAAAGAGAGATGAGATTTCAAAGAAAAGTGAGGTAGAAAAGCAAGTAAAAGAGTCTGTTGCTAATAATTGAAAGTAATAATCGAAAATGAGAAAGAGAGATGAGATTTCAAAGAAAAGTGAAGTAGAAAAGCAAGTAAAAGAGTCTGTTGCTAATAATTGAAAGTAATAATCGAAAATGAGAAAGAGAGATGAGATTTCAAAGAAAAGTGAAGTAGAAAAGCAAGTAAAAGAGTCTGTTGCTAATAATTGAAAGTAATAATCGAAAATGAGAAAGAGAGATGAGATTGCAAAGAAAAGTGAAGTAGAAAAGCAAGTAAAAGAGTCTGTAGCTAATAATTGAAAGTAATAATCGAAAATGAGAAAGAGAGATGAGATTTCAAAGAAAAGTGAGGTAGAAAAGCAAGTAAAAGAGTCTGTTGATTATAATTAACAGTAATAATCGAAAATGAGAAAGAGAGATGAGATTGCAAAGAAAAGTGAAGTAGAAAAGCAAGTAAAAGAGTCTGTAGATTATAATTAACAGTAATAATCGAAAATGAGAAAGAGAGATGAGATTTCAAAGAAAAGTGAGGTAGAAAAGCAAGTAAAAGAGTCTGTTGCTAATAATTGAAAGTAATAATCGAAAATGAGAAAGAGAGATGAGATTTCAAAGAAAAGTGAAGTAGAAAAGCAAGTAAAAGAGTCTGTAGCTAATAATTGAAAGTAATAATCGAAAATGAGAAAGAGAGATGAGATTTCAAAGAAAAGTGAAGTAGAAAAGCAAGTAAAAGAGTCTGTAGATAATAATTAACAGTAATAATCGAAAATGAGAAAGAGAGATGAGATTGCAAAGAAAAGTGAAGTAGAAAAGCAAGTAAAAGAGTCTGTTGATAATAATTAACAGTAATAATCGAAAATGAGAAAGAGAGATGAGATTTCAAAGAAAAGTGAAGTAGAAAAGCAAGTAAAAGAGTCTGTTGATTATAATTAACAGTAATAATCGAAAATGAGAAAGGAGATGAGATTGCAAAGAAAAGTGAAGTAGAAAAGCAAGTAAAAGAGTCTGTAGCTAATAATTAACAGTAATAATCGAAAATGAGAAAGAGAGATGAGATTTCAAAGAAAAGTGAAGTAGAAAAGCAAGTAAAAGAGTCTGTTGATTATAATTAACAGTAATAATCGAAAATGAGAAAGAGAGATGAGATTGCAAAGAAAAGTGAAGTAGAAAAGCAAGTAAAAGAGTCTGTAGCAAATAATTAACAGTAATAATCGAAAATGAGAAAGAGAGATGAGATTTCAAAGAAAAGTGAGGTAGAAAAGCAAGTAAAAGAGTCTGTTGCTAATAATTGAAAGTAATAATCGAAAATGAGAAAGAGAGATGAGATTTCAAAGAAAAGTGAGGTAGAAAAGCAAGTAAAAGAGTCTGTAGATTATAATTGAAAGTAATAATCGAAAATGAGAAAGAGAGATGAGATTGCAAAGAAAAGTGAAGTAGAAAAGCAAGTAAAAGAGTCTGTAGCAAATAATTAACAGTAATAATCGAAAATGAGAAAGAGAGATGAGATTTCAAAGAAAAGTGAAGTAGAAAAGCAAGTAAAAGAGTCTGTTGTCTGTTGATTATAATTAACAGTAATAATCGAAAATGAGAAAGAGAGATGAGATTTCAAAGAAAAGTGAGGTAGAAAAGCAAGTAAAAGAGTCTGTAGCAAATAATTAACAGTAATAATCGAAAATGAGAAAGAGAGATGAGATTTCAAAGAAAAGTGAAGTAGAGAAGCAAGTAAAAGAGTCTGTTGATTATAATTAACAGTAATAATCGAAAATGAGAAAGAGAGATGAGATTGCAAAGAAAAGTGAAGTAGAAAAGCAAGTAAAAGAGTCTGTTGATTATAATTAACAGTAATAATCGAAAATGAGAAAGAGAGATGAGATTTCAAAGAAAAGTGAAGTAGAAAAGCAAGTAAAAGAGTCTGTTGATAATAATTGAAAGTAATAATCGAAAATGAGAAAGAGAGATGAGATTGCAAAGAAAAGTGAAGTAGAAAAGCAAGTAAAAGAGTCTGTTGATTATAATTGAAAGTAATAATCGAAAATGAGAAAGAGAGATGAGATTGCAAAGAAAAGTGAGGTAGAAAAGCAAGTAAAAGAGTCTGTAGCTAATAATTAACAGTAATAATCGAAAATGAGAAAGAAAGATGAGATTGCAAAGAAAAGTGAGGTAGAAAAGCAAGTAAAAGAGTCTGTTGCTAATAATTAACAGTAATAATCGAAAATGAGAAAGAGAGATGAGATTTCAAAGAAAAGTGAAGTAGAGAAGCAAGCAAAAGAGTCTGTTGCTAATAATTGAAAGTAATAATCGAAAATGAGAAAGAGAGATGAGATTTCAAAGAAAAGTGAAGTAGAAAAGCAAGTAAAAGAGTCTGTTGATTATAATTGAAAGTAATAATCGAAAATGAGAAAGAGAGATGAGATTTCAAAGAAAAGTGAAGTAGAAAAGCAAGTAAAAGAGTCTGTTGATTATAATTAACAGTAATAATCGAAAATGAGAAAGAGAGATGAGATTGCAAAGAAAAGTGAAGTAGAAAAGCAAGTAAAAGAGTCTGTAGCAAATAATTAACAGTAATAATCGAAAATGAGAAAGAGAGATGAGATTTCAAAGAAAAGTGAAGTAGAAAAGCAAGTAAAAGAGTCTGTTGATTATAATTAACAGTAATAATCGAAAATGAGAAAGAGAGATGAGATTTCAAAGAAAAGTGAAGTAGAAAAGCAAGTAAAAGAGTCTGTTGCTAATAATTGAAAGTAATAATCGAAAATGAGAAAGAGAGATGAGATTTCAAAGAAAAGTGAAGTAGAAAAGCAAGTAAAAGAGTCTGTAGCTAATAAAAAGTAATAATCGAAAATGAGAAAGAGAGATGAGATTTCAAAGAAAAGTGAGGTAGAAAAGCAAGTAAAAGAGTCTGTTGATTATAATTGAAAGTAATAATCGAAAATGAGAAAGAGAGATGAGATTGCAAAGAAAAGTGAAGTAGAAAAGCAAGTAAAAGAGTCTGTTGCTAATAATTGAAAGTAATAATCGAAAATGAGAAAGAGAGATGAGATTTCAAAGAAAAGTGAAGTAGAAAAGCAAGTAAAAGAGTCTGTTGCTAATAATTGAACAGTAATAATCGAAAATGAGAAAGAGAGATGAGATTTCAAAGAAAAGTGAAGTAGAAAAGCAAGTAAAAGAGTCTGTTGATTATAATTAACAGTAATAATCGAAAATGAGAAAGAGAGATGAGATTGCAAAGAAAAGTGAAGTAGAAAAGCAAGTAAAAGAGTCTGTTGCTAATAATTGAAAGTAATAATCGAAAATGAGAAAGAGAGATGAGATTTCAAAGAAAAGTGAAGTAGAAAAGCAAGTAAAAGAGTCTGTTGATTATAATTGAAAGTAATAATCGAAAATGAGAAAGAGAGATGAGATTTCAAAGAAAAGTGAAGTAGAAAAGCAAGTAAAAGAGTCTGTTGATTATAATTGAAAGTAATAATCGAAAATGAGAAAGAGAGATGAGATTTCAAAGAAAAGTGAAGTAGAAAAGCAAGTAAAAGAGTCTGTTGATTATAATTAACAGTAATAATCGAAAATGAGAAAGAGAGATGAGATTGCAAAGAAAAGTGAAGTAGAAAAGCAAGTAAAAGAGTCTGTAGCAAATAATTGAAAGTAATAATCGAAAATGAGAAAGAGAGATGAGATTTCAAAGAAAAGTGAAGTAGAAAAGCAAGTAAAAGAGTCTGTTGATTATAATTAACAGTAATAATCGAAAATGAGAAAGAGAGATGAGATTTCAAAGAAAAGTGAAGTAGAAAAGCAAGTAAAAGAGTCTGTTGATTATAATTGAAAGTAATAATCGAAAATGAGAAAGAGAGATGAGATTTCAAAGAAAAGTGAAGTAGAAAAGCAAGTAAAAGAGTCTGTTGATTATAATTGAAAGTAATAATCGAAAATGAGAAAGAGAGATGAGATTTCAAAGAAAAGTGAAGTAGAAAAGCAAGTAAAAGAGTCTGTTGATAATAATTGAAAGTAATAATCGAAAATGAGAAAGAGAGATGAGATTTCAAAGAAAAGTGAAGTAGAAAAGCAAGTAAAAGAGTCTGTTGCTAATAATTGAAAGTAATAATCGAAAATGAGAAAGAGAGATGAGATTTCAAAGAAAAGTGAGGTAGAAAAGCAAGTAAAAGAGTCTGTTGATTATAATTAACAGTAATAATCGAAAATGAGAAAGAGAGATGAGATTGCAAAGAAAAGTGAAGTAGAAAAGCAAGTAAAAGAGTCTGTAGCAAATAATTAACAGTAATAATCGAAAATGAGAAAGAGAGATGAGATTTCAAAGAAAAGTGAGGTAGAAAAGCAAGTAAAAGAGTCTGTTGATTATAATTAACAGTAATAATCGAAAATGAGAAAGAGAGATGAGATTTCAAAGAAAAGTGAAGTAGAAAAGCAAGTAAAAGAGTCTGTTGATTATAATTAACAGTAATAATCGAAAATGAGAAAGAGAGATGAGATTTCAAAGAAAAGTGAAGTAGAAAAGCAAGTAAAAGAGTCTGTAGATAATAATTAACAGTAATAATCGAAAATGAGAAAGAGAGATGAGATTGCAAAGAAAAGTGAAGTAGAAAAGCAAGTAAAAGAGTCTGTAGCTAATAATTGAAAGTAATAATCGAAAATGAGAAAGAGAGATGAGATTTCAAAGAAAAGTGAAGTAGAAAAGCAAGTAAAAGAGTCTGTTGATTATAATTAACAGTAATAATCGAAAATGAGAAAGAGAGATGAGATTTCAAAGAAAAGTGAAGTAGAGAAGCAAGTAAAAGAGTCTGTTGATTATAATTGAACAGTAATAATCGAAAATGAGAAAGAGAGATGAGATTTCAAAGAAAAGTGAAGTAGAAAAGCAAGTAAAAGAGTCTGTTGATTATAATTAACAGTAATAATCGAAAATGAGAAAGAGAGATGAGATTTCAAAGAAAAGTGAAGTAGAGAAGCAAGTAAAAGAGTCTGTTGATTATAATTGAAAGTAATAATCGAAAATGAGAAAGAGAGATGAGATTTCAAAGAAAAGTGAAGTAGAAAAGCAAGTAAAAGAGTCTGTAGATTATAATTGAAAGTAATAATCGAAAATGAGAAAGAGAGATGAGATTGCAAAGAAAAGTGAAGTAGAAAAGCAAGTAAAAGAGTCTGTAGCTAATAATTGAAAGTAATAATCGAAAATGAGAAAGAGAGATGAGATTTCAAAGAAAAGTGAAGTAGAAAAGCAAGTAAAAGAGTCTGTTGATTATAATTAAAAGTAATAATCGAAAATGAGAAAGAGAGATGAGATTTCAAAGAAAAGTGAAGTAGAAAAGCAAGTAAAAGAGTCTGTTGATTATAATTAACAGTAATAATCGAAAATGAGAAAGAGAGATGAGATTGCAAAGAAAAGTGAAGTAGAAAAGCAAGTAAAAGAGTCTGTAGCTAATAATTGAACAGTAATAATCGAAAATGAGAAAGAGAGATGAGATTTCAAAGAAAAGTGAAGTAGAAAAGCAAGTAAAAGAGTCTGTTGATTATAATTAACAGTAATAATCGAAAATGAGAAAGAGAGATGAGATTTCAAAGAAAAGTGAAGTAGAAAAGCAAGTAAAAGAGTCTGTTGATTATAATTAACAGTAATAATCGAAAATGAGAAAGAGAGATGAGATTTCAAAGAAAAGTGAAGTAGAAAAGCAAGTAAAAGAGTCTGTAGCAAATAATTAACAGTAATAATCGAAAATGAGAAAGAGAGATGAGATTTCAAAGAAAAGTGAAGTAGAAAAGCAAGTAAAAGAGTCTGTTGATTATAATTGAAAGTAATAATCGAAAATGAGAAAGAGAGATGAGATTTCAAAGAAAAGTGAAGTAGAAAAGCAAGTAAAAGAGTCTGTAGCTAATAATTAACAGTAATAATCGAAAATGAGAAAGAGAGATGAGATTTCAAAGAAAAGTGAGGTAGAAAAGCAAGTAAAAGAGTCTGAAGCAAATAATTGAAAGTAATAATCGAAAATGAGAAAGAGAGATGAGATTGCAAAGAAAAGTGAAGTAGAAAAGCAAGTAAAAGAGTCTGTTGCTAATAATTGAAAGTAATAATCGAAAATGAGAAAGAGAGATGAGATTTCAAAGAAAAGTGAAGTAGAAAAGCAAGTAAAAGAGTCTGTTGATTATAATTAACAGTAATAATCGAAAATGAGAAAGAGAGATGAGATTTCAAAGAAAAGTGAAGTAGAAAAGCAAGTAAAAGAGTCTGTTGCTAATAATTGAAAGTAATAATCGAAAATGAGAAAGAGAGATGAGATTGCAAAGAAAAGTGAAGTAGAAAAGCAAGTAAAAGAGTCTGTTGCTAATAATTGAAAGTAATAATCGAAAATGAGAAAGAGAGATGAGATTTCAAAGAAAAGTGAGGTAGAAAAGCAAGTAAAAGAGTCTGTTGATTATAATTGAAAGTAATAATCGAAAATGAGAAAGAGAGATGAGATTGCAAAGAAAAGTGAAGTAGAAAAGCAAGTAAAAGAGTCTGTAGCAAATAATTAACAGTAATAATCGAAAATGAGAAAGAGAGATGAGATTTCAAAGAAAAGTGAAGTAGAAAAGCAAGTAAAAGAGTCTGTAGCAAATAATTAACAGTAATAATCGAAAATGAGAAAGAGAGATGAGATTGCAAAGAAAAGTGAAGTAGAAAAGCAAGTAAAAGAGTCTGTAGCAAATAATTAACAGTAATAATCGAAAATGAGAAAGAGAGATGAGATTTCAAAGAAAAGTGAAGTAGAAAAGCAAGTAAAAGAGTCTGTTGATAATAATTGAAAGTAATAATCGAAAATGAGAAAGAGAGATGAGATTGCAAAGAAAAGTGAAGTAGAAAAGCAAGTAAAAGAGTCTGTTGCTAATAATTGAAAGTAATAATCGAAAATGAGAAAGAGAGATGAGATTTCAAAGAAAAGTGAAGTAGAAAAGCAAGTAAAAGAGTCTGTTGCTAATAATTGAAAGTAATAATCGAAAATGAGAAAGAGAGATGAGATTGCAAAGAAAAGTGAAGTAGAAAAGCAAGTAAAAGAGTCTGTAGCAAATAATTAACAGTAATAATCGAAAATGAGAAAGAGAGATGAGATTTCAAAGAAAAGTGAGGTAGAAAAGCAAGTAAAAGAGTCTGTTGATTATAATTAACAGTAATAATCGAAAATGAGAAAGAGAGATGAGATTTCAAAGAAAAGTGAGGTAGAAAAGCAAGTAAAAGAGTCTGTAGCAAATAATTAACAGTAATAATCGAAAATGAGAAAGAGAGATGAGATTTCAAAGAAAAGTGAAGTAGAAAAGCAAGTAAAAGAGTCTGTTGATTATAATTAACAGTAATAATCGAAAATGAGAAAGAGAGATGAGATTGCAAAGAAAAGTGAAGTAGAAAAGCAAGTAAAAGAGTCTGTAGCAAATAATTAACAGTAATAATCGAAAATGAGAAAGAGAGATGAGATTTCAAAGAAAAGTGAAGTAGAAAAGCAAGTAAAAGAGTCTGTTGCATTATAATTAACAGTAATAATCGAAAATGAGAAAGAGAGATGAGATTTCAAAGAAAAGTGAGGTAGAAAAGCAAGTAAAAGAGTCTGTAGCAAATAATTAACAGTAATAATCGAAAATGAGAAAGAGAGATGAGATTTCAAAGAAAAGTGAAGTAGAAAAGCAAGTAAAAGAGTCTGTTGCTAATAATTGAAAGTAATAATCGAAAATGAGAAAGAGAGATGAGATTGCAAAGAAAAGTGAAGTAGAAAAGCAAGTAAAAGAGTCTGTAGCAAATAATTAACAGTAATAATCGAAAATGAGAAAGAGAGATGAGATTTCAAAGAAAAGTGAAGTAGAAAAGCAAGTAAAAGAGTCTGTAGCAAATAATTAACAGTAATAATCGAAAATGAGAAAGAGAGATGAGATTGCAAAGAAAAGTGAAGTAGAAAAGCAAGTAAAAGAGTCTGTAGCAAATAATTAACAGTAATAATCGAAAATGAGAAAGAGAGATGAGATTGCAAAGAAAAGTGAGGTAGAAAAGCAAGTAAAAGAGTCTGTTGATTATAATTGAAAGTAATAATCGAAAATGAGAAAGAGAGATGAGATTGCAAAGAAAAGTGAAGTAGAAAAGCAAGTAAAAGAGTCTGTTGCTAATAATTGAAAGTAATAATCGAAAATGAGAAAGAGAGATGAGATTTCAAAGAAAAGTGAGGTAGAAAAGCAAGTAAAAGAGTCAGAAGATTATAATTGAAAGTAATAATCGAAAATGAGAAAGAGAGATGAGATTGCAAAGAAAAGTGAAGTAGAAAAGCAAGTAAAAGAGTCTGTTGCAAATAATTAACAGTAATAATCGAAAATGAGAAAGAGAGATGAGATTTCAAAGAAAAGTGAAGTAGAAAAGCAAGTAAAAGAGTCTGTAGCAAATAATTAACAGTAATAATCGAAAATGAGAAAGAGAGATGAGATTTCAAAGAAAAGTGAAGTAGAAAAGCAAGTAAAAGAGTCTGTTGCTAATAATTAAGATTTCAAAGAAAAGTGAAGTAGAGAAGCAAGTAAAAGAGTCTGATTATAATTGAAAGTAATAATCGAAAATGAGAAAGAGAGATGAGATTGCAAAGAAAAGTGAAGTAGAAAAGCAAGTAAAAGAGTCTGTTGAAATAATTAACAGTAATAATCGAAAATGAGAAAGAGAGATGAGATTTCAAAGAAAAGTGAAGTAGAAAAGCAAGTAAAAGAGTCTGTTGCTAATAATTGAACAGTAATAATCGAAAATGAGAAAGAGAGATGAGATTGCAAAGAAAAGTGAGGTAGAAAAGCAAGTAAAAGAGTCTGTTGATTATAATTGAAAGTAATAATCGAAAATGAGAAAGAGAGATGAGATTTCAAAGAAAAGTGAAGTAGAAAAGCAAGTAAAAGAGTCTGTTGATAATAATTAACAGTAATAATCGAAAATGAGAAAGAGAGATGAGATTGCAAAGAAAAGTGAGGTAGAAAAGCAAGTAAAAGAGTCTGTAGCAAATAATTAACAGTAATAATCGAAAATGAGAAAGAGAGATGAGATTTCAAAGAAAAGTGAAGTAGAAAAGCAAGTAAAAGAGTCTGTTGATAATAATTAACAGTAATAATCGAAAATGAGAAAGAGAGATGAGATTGCAAAGAAAAGTGAAGTAGAAAAGCAAGTAAAAGAGTCTGTAGCAAATAATTAACAGTAATAATCGAAAATGAGAAAGAGAGATGAGATTTCAAAGAAAAGTGAAGTAGAAAAGCAAGTAAATGAGAGTCTGTTGATTATAATTAACAGTAATAATCGAAAATGAGAAAGAGAGATGAGATTTCAAAGAAAAGTGAAGTAGAAAAGCAAGTAAAAGAGTCTGTAGCATAATAATTAACAGTAATAATCGAAAATGAGAAAGAGAGATGAGATTTGCAAAGAAAAGTGAAGTAGAAAAGCAAGTAAAAGAGTCTGTTGATTATAATTGAACAGTAATAATCGAAAATGAGAAAGAGAGATGAGATTTCAAAGAAAAGTGAAGTAGAAAAGCAAGTAAAAGAGTCTGTTGATTATAATTGAAAGTAATAATCGAAAATGAGAAAGAGAGATGAGATTTCAAAGAAAAGTGAAGTAGAAAAGCAAGTAAAAGAGTCTGTTGCTAATAATTAACAGTAATAATCGAAAATGAGAAAGAGAGATGAGATTGCAAAGAAAAGTGAAGTAGAAAAGCAAGTAAAAGAGTCTGTTGATTATAATTGAAAGTAATAATCGAAAATGAGAAAGAGAGATGAGATTTCAAAGAAAAGTGAAGTAGAAAAGCAAGTAAAAGAGTCTGTTGCAAATAATTAACAGTAATAATCGAAAATGAGAAAGAGAGATGAGATTTCAAAGAAAAGTGAAGTAGAAAAGCAAGTAAAAGAGTCTGTGAGAAAGAGAGATGAGATTATAATTAACAGTAATAATCGAAAATGAGAAAGAGAGATGAGATTGCAAAGAAAAGTGAAGTAGAAAAGCAAGTAAAAGAGTCTGTTGATTATAATTGAAAGTAATAATCGAAAATGAGAAAGAGAGATGAGATTGCAAAGAAAAGTGAAGTAGAAAAGCAAGTAAAAGAGTCTGTTGCAAATAATTAACAGTAATAATCGAAAATGAGAAAGAGAGATGAGATTTCAAAGAAAAGTGAAGTAGAAAAGCAAGTAAAAGAGTCTGTTGATTATAATTGAAAGTAATAATCGAAAATGAGAAAGAGAGATGAGATTTCAAAGAAAAGTGAAGTAGAAAAGCAAGTAAAAGAGTCTGTTGATAATAATTAAAGTAATAATCGAAAATGAGAAAGAGAGATGAGATTGCAAAGAAAAGTGAAGTAGAAAAGCAAGTAAAAGAGTCTGTAGCTAATAATTAACAGTAATAATCGAAAATGAGAAAGAGAGATGAGATTGCAAAGAAAAGTGAAGTAGAAAAGCAAGTAAAAGAGTCTGTTGATTATAATTGAACAGTAATAATCGAAAATGAGAAAGAGAGATGAGATTGCAAAGAAAAGTGAAGTAGAAAAGCAAGTAAAAGAGTCTGTTGCAAATAATTAACAGTAATAATCGAAAATGAGAAAGAGAGATGAGATTTCAAAGAAAAGTGAGGTAGAAAAGCAAGTAAAAGAGTCTGTAGCAAATAATTAACAGTAATAATCGAAAATGAGAAAGAGAGATGAGATTGCAAAGAAAAGTGAAGTAGAAAAGCAAGTAAAAGAGTCTGTTGATTATAATTGAAAGTAATAATCGAAAATGAGAAAGAGAGATGAGATTTCAAAGAAAAGTGAAGTAGAAAAGCAAGTAAAAGAGTCTGTAGCAAATAATTAACAGTAATAATCGAAAATGAGAAAGAGAGATGAGATTGCAAAGAAAAGTGAAGTAGAAAAGCAAGTAAAAGAGTCTGTTGCTAATAATTGAAAGTAATAATCGAAAATGAGAAAGAGAGATGAGATTGCAAAGAAAAGTGAAGTAGAAAAGCAAGTAAAAGAGTCTGTTGAAATAATTAACAGTAATAATCGAAAATGAGAAAGAGAGATGAGATTTCAAAGAAAAGTGAAGTAGAAAAGCAAGTAAAAGAGTCTGTTGATTATAATTGAAAGTAATAATCGAAAATGAGAAAGAGAGATGAGATTGCAAAGAAAAGTGAAGTAGAAAAGCAAGTAAAAGAGTCTGTTGCTAATAATTGAAAGTAATAATCGAAAATGAGAAAGAGAGATGAGATTTCAAAGAAAAGTGAAGTAGAAAAGCAAGTAAAAGAGTCTGTTGCTAATAATTGAAAGTAATAATCGAAAATGAGAAAGAGAGATGAGATTGCAAAGAAAAGTGAAGTAGAAAAGCAAGTAAAAGAGTCTGTTGCTAATAATTGAACAGTAATAATCGAAAATGAGAAAGAGAGATGAGATTGCAAAGAAAAGTGAAGTAGAAAAGCAAGTAAAAGAGTCTGTAGCAAATAATTAACAGTAATAATCGAAAATGAGAAAGAGAGATGAGATTTCAAAGAAAAGTGAAGTAGAAAAGCAAGTAAAAGAGTCTGTAGCTAATAATTGAAAGTAATAATCGAAAATGAGAAAGAGAGATGAGATTGCAAAGAAAAGTGAAGTAGAAAAGCAAGTAAAAGAGTCTGTAGCAAATAATTAACAGTAATAATCGAAAATGAGAAAGAGAGATGAGATTTCAAAGAAAAGTGAGGTAGAAAAGCAAGTAAAAGAGTCTGTTGATTATAATTAACAGTAATAATCGAAAATGAGAAAGAGAGATGAGATTGCAAAGAAAAGTGAAGTAGAAAAGCAAGTAAAAGAGTCTGTAGCAAATAATTAACAGTAATAATCGAAAATGAGAAAGAGAGATGAGATTTCAAAGAAAAGTGAGGTAGAAAAGCAAGTAAAAGAGTCTGAAGATTATAATTGAAAGTAATAATCGAAAATGAGAAAGAGAGATGAGATTGCAAAGAAAAGTGAAGTAGAAAAGCAAGTAAAAGAGTCTGTTGCTAATAATTGAACAGTAATAATCGAAAATGAGAAAGAGAGATGAGATTGCAAAGAAAAGTGAAGTAGAAAAGCAAGTAAAAGAGTCTGTTGATTATAATTAACAGTAATAATCGAAAATGAGAAAGAGAGATGAGATTGCAAAGAAAAGTGAAGTAGAAAAGCAAGTAAAAGAGTCTGTTGATTATAATTAACAGTAATAATCGAAAATGAGAAAGAGAGATGAGATTGCAAAGAAAAGTGAAGTAGAAAAGCAAGTAAAAGAGTCTGTTGCTAATAATTGAAAGTAATAATCGAAAATGAGAAAGAGAGATGAGATTTCAAAGAAAAGTGAGGTAGAAAAGCAAGTAAAAGAGTCTGTTGCTAATAATTGAAAGTAATAATCGAAAATGAGAAAGAGAGATGAGATTGCAAAGAAAAGTGAAGTAGAAAAGCAAGTAAAAGAGTCTGTTGATTATAATTAAAGTAATAATCGAAAATGAGAAAGAGAGATGAGATTGCAAAGAAAAGTGAAGTAGAAAAGCAAGTAAAAGAGTCTGTAGCAAATAATTAACAGTAATAATCGAAAATGAGAAAGAGAGATGAGATTGCAAAGAAAAGTGAAGTAGAAAAGCAAGTAAAAGAGTCTGTTGATTATAATTAACAGTAATAATCGAAAATGAGAAAGAGAGATGAGATTTCAAAGAAAAGTGAAGTAGTAGAAAAGCAAGTAAAAGAGTCTGTTGATTATAATTAACAGTAATAATCGAAAATGAGAAAGAGAGATGAGATTTCAAAGAAAAGTGAAGTAGAAAAGCAAGTAAAAGAGTCTGTTGCAAATAATTGAACAGTAATAATCGAAAATGAGAAAGAGAGATGAGATTTCAAAGAAAAGTGAGGTAGAAAAGCAAGTAAAAGAGTCTGTAGATTATAATTGAAAGTAATAATCGAAAATGAGAAAGAGAGATGAGATTTCAAAGAAAAGTGAAGTAGAGAAGCAAGTAAAAGAGTCTGTTGATTATAATTAACAGTAATAATCGAAAATGAGAAAGAGAGATGAGATTTCAAAGAAAAGTGAAGTAGAAAAGCAAGTAAAAGAGTCTGTTGCTAATAATTAACAGTAATAATCGAAAATGAGAAAGAGAGATGAGATTTCAAAGAAAAGTGAAGTAGAAAAGCAAGTAAAAGAGTCTGTTGATTATAATTAACAGTAATAATCGAAAATGAGAAAGAGAGATGAGATTTCAAAGAAAAGTGAAGTAGAAAAGCAAGTAAAAGAGTCTGTTGCTAATAATTGAAAGTAATAATCGAAAATGAGAAAGAGAGATGAGATTTCAAAGAAAAGTGAAGTAGAAAAGCAAGTAAAAGAGTCTGTAGCAAATAATTAACAGTAATAATCGAAAATGAGAAAGAGAGATGAGATTTCAAAGAAAAGTGAAGTAGAAAAGCAAGTAAAAGAGTCTGTTGATTATAATTGAAAGTAATAATCGAAAATGAGAAAGAGAGATGAGATTGCAAAGAAAAGTGAAGTAGAAAAGCAAGTAAAAGAGTCTGTTGCTAATAATTGAAAGTAATAATCGAAAATGAGAAAGAGAGATGAGATTTCAAAGAAAAGTGAGGTAGAAAAGCAAGTAAAAGAGTCTGAAGATTATAATTAACAGTAATAATCGAAAATGAGAAAGAGAGATGAGATTGCAAAGAAAAGTGAAGTAGAAAAGCAAGTAAAAGAGTCTGTTGCTAATAATTGAAAGTAATAATCGAAAATGAGAAAGAGAGATGAGATTTCAAAGAAAAGTGAAGTAGAAAAGCAAGTAAAAGAGTCTGTAGCAAATAATTAACAGTAATAATCGAAAATGAGAAAGAGAGATGAGATTTCAAAGAAAAGTGAGGTAGAAAAGCAAGTAAAAGAGTCTGTTGATTATAATTAACAGTAATAATCGAAAATGAGAAAGAGAGATGAGATTGCAAAGAAAAGTGAAGTAGAAAAGCAAGTAAAAGAGTCTGTAGCAAATAATTAACAGTAATAATCGAAAATGAGAAAGAGAGATGAGATTTCAAAGAAAAGTGAAGTAGAAAAGCAAGTAAAAGAGTCTGAAGATTATAATTGAAAGTAATAATCGAAAATGAGAAAGAGAGATGAGATTTCAAAGAAAAGTGAGGTAGAAAAGCAAGTAAAAGAGTCAGAAGATTATAATTGAAAGTAATAATCGAAAATGAGAAAGAGAGATGAGATTGCAAAGAAAAGTGAAGTAGAAAAGCAAGTAAAAGAGTCTGTTGCTAATAATTGAAAGTAATAATCGAAAATGAGAAAGAGAGATGAGATTGCAAAGAAAAGTGAAGTAGAAAAGCAAGTAAAAGAGTCTGTTGCTAATAATTGAAAGTAATAATCGAAAATGAGAAAGAGAGATGAGATTTCAAAGAAAAGTGAGGTAGAAAAGCAAGTAAAAGAGTCAGAAGATTATAATTGAAAGTAATAATCGAAAATGAGAAAGAGAGATGAGATTGCAAAGAAAAGTGAAGTAGAGAAGCAAGTAAAAGAGTCTGTTGCTAATAATTGAAAGTAATAATCGAAAATGAGAAAGAGAGATGAGATTTCAAAGAAAAGTGAGGTAGAAAAGCAAGTAAAAGAGTCAGAAGATTATAATTGAAAGTAATAATCGAAAATGAGAAAGAGAGATGAGATTGCAAAGAAAAGTGAAGTAGAGAAGCAAGTAAAAGAGTCTGTTGCTAATAATTGAAAGTAATAATCGAAAATGAGAAAGAGAGATGAGATTTCAAAGAAAAGTGAAGTAGAAAAGCAAGTAAAAGAGTCTGTAGCAAATAATTAACAGTAATAATCGAAAATGAGAAAGAGAGATGAGATTTCAAAGAAAAGTGAGGTAGAAAAGCAAGTAAAAGAGTCTGTTGATAATAATTTAACAGTAATAATCGAAAATGAGAAAGAGAGATGAGATTTCAAAGAAAAGTGAAGTAGAAAAGCAAGTAAAAGAGTCTGTTGCTAATAATTGAAAGTAATAATCGAAAATGAGAAAGAGAGATGAGATTTCAAAGAAAAGTGAAGTAGAAAAGCAAGTAAAAGAGTCTGTAGCAAATAATTAACAGTAATAATCGAAAATGAGAAAGAGAGATGAGATTTCAAAGAAAAGTGAAGTAGAAAAGCAAGTAAAAGAGTCTGTTGATTATAATTGAAAGTAATAATCGAAAATGAGAAAGAGAGATGAGATTTCAAAGAAAAGTGAAGTAGAGAAGCAAGTAAAAGAGTCTGTTGCTAATAATTGAAAGTAATAATCGAAAATGAGAAAGAGAGATGAGATTTCAAAGAAAAGTGAGGTAGAAAAGCAAGTAAAAGAGTCAGAAGATTATAATTGAAAGTAATAATCGAAAATGAGAAAGAGAGATGAGATTGCAAAGAAAAGTGAAGTAGAAAAGCAAGTAAAAGAGTCTGTTGCTAATAATTGAAAGTAATAATCGAAAATGAGAAAGAGAGATGAGATTTCAAAGAAAAGTGAAGTAGAAAAGCAAGTAAAAGAGTCTGTAGCAAATAATTAACAGTAATAATCGAAAATGAGAAAGAGAGATGAGATTTCAAAGAAAAGTGAGGTAGAAAAGCAAGTAAAAGAGTCTGTTGATTATAATTAACAGTAATAATCGAAAATGAGAAAGAGAGATGAGATTGCAAAGAAAAGTGAAGTAGAAAAGCAAGTAAAAGAGTCTGTAGCAAATAATTAACAGTAATAATCGAAAATGAGAAAGAGAGATGAGATTTCAAAGAAAAGTGAGGTAGAAAAGCAAGTAAAAGAGTCAGAAGATTATAATTGAAAGTAATAATCGAAAATGAGAAAGAGAGATGAGATTGCAAAGAAAAGTGAAGTAGAAAAGCAAGTAAAAGAGTCTGTTGCTAATAATTGAAAGTAATAATCGAAAATGAGAAAGAGAGATGAGATTGCAAAGAAAAGTGAAGTAGAGAAGCAAGTAAAAGAGTCTGCTGATTATAATTAACAGTAATAATCGAAAATGAGAAAGGAGATGAGATTGCAAAGAAAAGTGAAGTAGAGAAGCAAGTAAAAGAGTCTGTTGATTATAATTAACAGTAATAATCGAAAATGAGAAAGGAGATGAGATTGCAAAGAAAAGTGAAGTAGAAAAGCAAGTAAAAGAGTCTGTTGCTAATAATTGAAAGTAATAATCGAAAATGAGAAAGAGAGATGAGATTTCAAAGAAAAGTGAGGTAGAAAAGCAAGTAAAAGAGTAAGAAGATTATAATTGAAAGTAATAATCGAAAATGAGAAAGAGAGATGAGATTGCAAAGAAAAGTGAAGTAGAAAAGCAAGTAAAAGAGTCTGTAGCAAATAATTAACAGTAATAATCGAAAATGAGAAAGGAGATGAGATTTCAAAGAAAAGTGAAGTAGAAAAGCAAGTAAAAGAGTCTGTTGATTATAATTAACAGTAATAATCGAAAATGAGAAAGAGAGATGAGATTCAAAGAAAAGTGAAGTAGAAAAGCAAGTAAAAGAGTCTGTAGCAAATAATTAACAGTAATAATCGAAAATGAGAAAGAGAGATGAGATTTCAAAGAAAAGTGAAGTAGAGAAGCAAGTAAAAGAGTCTGTTGATTATAATTAACAGTAATAATCGAAAATGAGAAAGGAGATGAGATTGCAAAGAAAAGTGAAGTAGAAAAGCAAGTAAAAGAGTCTGTAGCAAATAATTAACAGTAATAATCGAAAATGAGAAAGAGAGATTAGATTTCAAAGAAAAGTGAAGTAGAGAAGCAAGTAAAAGAGTCTGTAGCAAATAATTAACAGTAATAATCGAAAATGAGAAAGGAGATGAGATTGCAAAGAAAAGTGAAGTAGAAAAGCAAGTAAAAGAGTCTGTTGATTATAATTAACAGTAATAATCGAAAATGAGAAAGGAGATGAGATTGCAAAGAAAAGTGAAGTAGAAAAGCAAGTAAAAGAGTCTGTAGCAAATAATTAACAGTAATAATCGAAAATGAGAAAGAGAGATGAGATTTCAAAGAAAAGTGAGGTAGAAAAGCAAGTAAAAGAGTCTGTAGCAAATAATTAACAGTAATAATCGAAAATGAGAAAGAGAGATGAGATTTCAAAGAAAAGTGAGGTAGAAAAGCAAGTAAAAGAGTCTGTAGCAAATATTAACAGTAATAATCGAAAATTAGAAAGAGAGATGAGATTTCAAAGAAAAGTGAAGTAGAAAAGCAAGTAAAAGAGTCTGTAGCAAATAATTAACAGTAATAATCGAAAATGAGAAAGAGAGATGAGATTTCAAAGAAAAGTGAGGTAGAAAAGCAAGTAAAAGAGTCTGTAGCAAATAATTAACAGTAATAATCGAAAATGAGAAAGAGAGATGAGATTGCAAAGAAAAGTGAAGTAGAAAAGCAAGTAAAAGAGTCTGTAGCAAATATTAACAGTAATAATCGAAAATGAGAAAGAGAGATGAGATTTCAAAGAAAAGTGAAGTAGAGAAGCAAGTAAAAGAGTCTGTTGCTAATAATTGAAAGTAATAATCGAAAATGAGAAAGAGAGATGAGATTTCAAAGAAAAGTGAGGTAGAAAAGCAAGTAAAAGAGTCAGAAGATTATAATTGAAAGTAATAATCGAAAATGAGAAAGAGAGATGAGATTGCAAAGAAAAGTGAAGTAGAAAAGCAAGTAAAAGAGTCTGTAGCAAATAATTAACAGTAATAATCGAAAATGAGAAAGAGAGATGAGATTGCAAAGAAAAGTGAAGTAGAGAAGCAAGTAAAAGAGTCTGTTGCTAATAATTGAAAGTAATAATCGAAAATGAGAAAGAGAGATGAGATTTCAAAGAAAAGTGAAGTAGAAAAGCAAGTAAAAGAGTCTGTAGCAAATAATTAACAGTAATAATCGAAAATGAGAAAGAGAGATGAGATTGCAAAGAAAAGTGAAGTAGAAAAGCAAGTAAAAGAGTCTGTAGCAAATAATTGAAAGTAATAATCGAAAATGAGAAAGAGAGATGAGATTTCAAAGAAAAGTGAGGTAGAAAAGCAAGTAAAAGAGTCTGTTGCTAATAATTGAAAGTAATAATCGAAAATGAGAAAGAGAGATGAGATTGCAAAGAAAAGTGAAGTAGAAAAGCAAGTAAAAGAGTCTGTAGCAAATATTAACAGTAATAATCGAAAATGAGAAAGAGAGATGAGATTTCAAAGAAAAGTGAAGTAGAAAAGCAAGTAAAAGAGTCTGTAGCAAATAATTAACAGTAATAATCGAAAATGAGAAAGAGAGATGAGATTTCAAAGAAAAGTGAGGTAGAAAAGCAAGTAAAAGAGTCAGAAGATTATAATTGAAAGTAATAATCGAAAATGAGAAAGAGAGATGAGATTTCAAAGAAAAGTGAAGTAGAGAAGCAAGTAAAAGAGTCTGTAGCAAATAATTAACAGTAATAATCGAAAATGAGAAAGAGAGATGAGATTTCAAAGAAAAGTGAAGTAGAAAAGCAAGTAAAAGAGTCTGTTGATTATAATTGAAAGTAATAATCGAAAATGAGAAAGAGAGATGAGATTTCAAAGAAAAGTGAAGTAGAAAAGCAAGTAAAAGAGTCTGTTGATTATAATTGAAAGTAATAATCGAAAATGAGAAAGAGAGATGAGATTGCAAAGAAAAGTGAAGTAGAGAAGCAAGTAAAAGAGTCTGTTGATTATAATTAACAGTAATAATCGAAAATGAGAAAGAGAGATGAGATTGCAAAGAAAAGTGAAGTAGAAAAGCAAGTAAAAGAGTCTGTAGCAAATAATTAACAGTAATAATCGAAAATGAGAAAGAGAGATGAGATTTCAAAGAAAAGTGAGGTAGAAAAGCAAGTAAAAGAGTCTGTTGATTATAATTGAAAGTAATAATCGAAAATGAGAAAGAGAGATGAGATTGCAAAGAAAAGTGAAGTAGAGAAGCAAGTAAAAGAGTCTGTTGATTATAATTGAAAGTAATAATCGAAAATGAGAAAGAGAGATGAGATTTCAAAGAAAAGTGAGGTAGAAAAGCAAGTAAAAGAGTCAGAAGATTATAATTGAAAGTAATAATCGAAAATGAGAAAGAGAGATGAGATTGCAAAGAAAAGTGAAGTAGAAAAGCAAGTAAAAGAGTCTGTTGCTAATAATTGAAAGTAATAATCGAAAATGAGAAAGAGAGATGAGATTTCAAAGAAAAGTGAAGTAGAAAAGCAAGTAAAAGAGTCTGTTGATTATAATTGAAAGTAATAATCGAAAATGAGAAAGAGAGATGAGATTTCAAAGAAAAGTGAAGTAGAAAAGCAAGTAAAAGAGTCTGTTGATTATAATTGAAAGTAATAATCGAAAATGAGAAAGAGAGATGAGATTGCAAAGAAAAGTGAAGTAGAGAAGCAAGTAAAAGAGTCTGTTGATTATAATTGAAAGTAATAATCGAAAATGAGAAAGAGAGATGAGATTTCAAAGAAAAGTGAGGTAGAAAAGCAAGTAAAAGAGTCAGAAGATTATAATTGAAAGTAATAATCGAAAATGAGAAAGAGAGATGAGATTGCAAAGAAAAGTGAAGTAGAAAAGCAAGTAAAAGAGTCTGTTGCTAATAATTGAAAGTAATAATCGAAAATGAGAAAGAGAGATGAGATTGCAAAGAAAAGTGAAGTAGAGAAGCAAGTAAAAGAGTCTGTTGCTAATAATTGAAAGTAATAATCGAAAATGAGAAAGAGAGATGAGATTTCAAAGAAAAGTGAGGTAGAAAAGCAAGTAAAAGAGTCAGAAGATTATAATTGAAAGTAATAATCGAAAATGAGAAAGAGAGATGAGATTGCAAAGAAAAGTGAAGTAGAGAAGCAAGTAAAAGAGTCTGTTGCTAATAATTGAAAGTAATAATCGAAAATGAGAAAGAGAGATGAGATTTCAAAGAAAAGTGAAGTAGAAAAGCAAGTAAAAGAGTCTGTAGCAAATAATTAACAGTAATAATCGAAAATGAGAAAGAGAGATGAGATTGCAAAGAAAAGTGAAGTAGAAAAGCAAGTAAAAGAGTCTGTAGCAAATAATTAACAGTAATAATCGAAAATGAGAAAGAGAGATGAGATTTCAAAGAAAAGTGAGGTAGAAAAGCAAGTAAAAGAGTCTGTTGCTAATAATTGAAAGTAATAATCGAAAATGAGAAAGAGAGATGAGATTGCAAAGAAAAGTGAAGTAGAAAAGCAAGTAAAAGAGTCTGTAGCAAATATTAACAGTAATAATCGAAAATGAGAAAGAGAGATGAGATTTCAAAGAAAAGTGAAGTAGAAAAGCAAGTAAAAGAGTCTGTAGCAAATAATTAACAGTAATAATCGAAAATGAGAAAGAGAGATGAGATTTCAAAGAAAAGTGAGGTAGAAAAGCAAGTAAAAGAGTCAGAAGATTATAATTGAAAGTAATAATCGAAAATGAGAAAGAGAGATGAGATTGCAAAGAAAAGTGAAGTAGAAAAGCAAGTAAAAGAGTCTGTAGCAAATAATTAACAGTAATAATCGAAAATGAGAAAGAGAGATGAGATTTCAAAGAAAAGTGAGGTAGAAAAGCAAGTAAAAGAGTCTGTTGATTATAATTAACAGTAATAATCGAAAATGAGAAAGAGAGATGAGATTGCAAAGAAAAGTGAAGTAGAAAAGCAAGTAAAAGAGTCTGTAGCAAATAATTAACAGTAATAATCGAAAATGAGAAAGAGAGATGAGATTTCAAAGAAAAGTGAGGTAGAAAAGCAAGTAAAAGAGTCAGAAGATTATAATTGAAAGTAATAATCGAAAATGAGAAAGAGAGATGAGATTTCAAAGAAAAGTGAAGTAGAAAAGCAAGTAAAAGAGTCTGTTGCTAATAATTGAAAGTAATAATCGAAAATGAGAAAGAGAGATGAGATTGCAAAGAAAAGTGAAGTAGAGAAGCAAGTAAAAGAGTCTGTTGCTAATAATTGAAAGTAATAATCGAAAATGAGAAAGAGAGATGAGATTTCAAAGAAAAGTGAGGTAGAAAAGCAAGTAAAAGAGTCAGAAGATTATAATTGAAAGTAATAATCGAAAATGAGAAAGAGAGATGAGATTTCAAAGAAAAGTGAAGTAGAGAAGCAAGTAAAAGAGTCTGTTGCTAATAATTGAAAGTAATAATCGAAAATGAGAAAGAGAGATGAGATTTCAAAGAAAAGTGAGGTAGAAAAGCAAGTAAAAGAGTCAGAAGATTATAATTGAAAGTAATAATCGAAAATGAGAAAGAGAGATGAGATTTCAAAGAAAAGTGAAGTAGAGAAGCAAGTAAAAGAGTCTGTTGCTAATAATTGAAAGTAATAATCGAAAATGAGAAAGAGAGATGAGATTTCAAAGAAAAGTGAGGTAGAAAAGCAAGTAAAAGAGTCAGAAGATTATAATTGAAAGTAATAAT